>JANVCG010008859.1:0-29198 GCA_025505365.1 Haliclystus inabai | reverse complement strand
AATCAATCAATCAATCAATCAATCAATCAATCAATCAATCAATCAATCAATCAATCAATCAATCAATCAGTCAATCACTGGTTCACGCTTACCTGAAACTCTATGTCACCACATAGTTTGAATGTACAAATTGGTCCTTCGATCAGCAACACACACTCTCTATTTGCATCTTGGATCTCAAATTTAGGAGCACAGAGTGACCATCTATAACACAAGAAAAACATTGATTTAGGGGGGTTCTTATTGAGCTTTTCTTGCAAGTTCGCTCTTAATCAAGAATTGGATTGAATAGGGACTTTGTAACAAAATATTGAGCTTTATGGTCCGTAATGCATTCATATCGTCCCAAATTAGTGTCAAATCTCATTTGCAAAATCGATCAAAATCAAGCAAACTTTTATGTATCAAAATTTTAGAAATTATTTAATTAATAGACAATTGCAATAGGCCTAAAGGGTGACTTTCACAAGACTTTTTCTCAGAAAATATGTACACTAGATTAGACCTGTGGTACAGTATCAAATGATTTCATTTAGCAGCCTCAATTAGATGTTTAGATAGAGTGGGAACATTGGATTTCATCAAAACAAATCAGTTGTCTTTAGAAAACAATAACACAAAACCATTTATTGTAATGTACAGTACTCACTTCTGTACAACATAACCCAAAACAGTTCCTGGTGGTCCACATACTTCGATCTCCTGTAAACAACATGGAAAACAACATCCAGTACAACGCAAAGGGCGGGAACAGTGTAAAATTTGCTGTTGATTGTTGTCGTATAATTTGATTTCAAACGGTCTGATTGGGCCACAGCATAACCTAGTACAACAGCCAGTGTCTGAAATAAACAAACATATATTAAAACAACACCCATAGGCTTTTTGTTACCAACTACAGTGTAATCCAAAAATGAGAAACAGGACAAACTTTCAGCTGCAAAGTAGACTTGCTGTCCAAGTGAATTGCAAACTTTGTATTTGTTGTTTGTTTCAAAACCAGTGAAAGCTAGAAGAGCAATACAATTGAGAATGAAATACATTACAAGATTAAAATGCCTTATTCTGTACAGTGACCTTTCAGCACAGGTTGCATTCAAGAGGTCAACATTTGAACAATATGAAGCGATAACTCAAGACAAGTGGCTGCTTTTGAGGACAATTTTCAACACAGATTTCATGGTAGACCTACAGTACCACGAAAAGAATAACTTTCACATGTAAGTGAAGCATCTGATAAGGCTAAAATTTGTAGCTCATATCAAGACATTATGCAAAAGAAATATTTCATTGGGCCTTGAAAATAAATATTTGTTACAGCATTGATTGATCATTCTAAAGCTATCAACTTGCAGCTTTCACCTTCAAGTAATTCTATCTTTTGTTTGATGATTAATTGATCCACTTGCGTCAAATATTCAAGACCACGGGGACATGCAGGAGGGGCTTGCGGTATTGGCATCCAGCCGCCTGCCTGACCTGAAGAGAAACAATGAAAGCATGTAGGTGTAAGACAAACATTCAAGTCTTATTACGTTACATAATAGGATCAATAATTGCCGTTCCCCTACTGACTGCCTTATACAGACCTTGTTAATTAAATACATTCTTATTTGTAAAAACCTTGTTTATTGACCTCAATCGTCCGCCCTGCGGTTTGACATCCATTTTCTATTTTTATAATGATATCTTTCTTTATATGATGTCTTGGCACAAACAGATTCAACTTCTTCTGAAAATTGGATACCATCATCGATTTTGCCAAAAAATAATGCAGTTAATAGAATCTAGTGGTTATATATCCACTGCAGAGAAATCCAAGTAGATTGAGATAGATAAGCGGATCGTAATTTTTGATGTGCAGATTCAAGTTGACATACCAATTGTAATTCCTGGTTGGTGCACCACTGCCGCACCATATCCTGGCTGGCCTGACATGATGCAAAAATCTAAACAAAACAAACGTTAAAGCATATTCACCACAAACGTGGAGCTAGGCTAAATAGAAAGTATGTTACTAGTCAAAAGAAGTCTGTCTTTGAAACTTCTTCCAACACATGGAATTTTTTCTTCCCAGAATAAGGAGTTGAACCCCTGCCCCTCTGGTGTGCCCCTGGTGACTTTGGAAAATTCATGGAAAATTTTAACTGTCCTATATTTTTTCATGGAATTGATGTTTTAGTTGAGGCATTCAAAAAACCGAATATAACAGGCTACTGATACAGTTGACAAATCTGGCACCATAACTCACACTTCTACATGGTTGTTTGTCTTTCTGTTGTACTGTAATTGTCATGCTGTTGTTTGAAAATTTGCGACTTCAAAAGAATGCTTTTGGACTATACAAAAAGTTTCGATCATTTCCGTTTCGAATATTTCTCGAGTGTGTATTCAAATTGCGCCAATAACTAAATTTGCGAAGATAGATTGTTAGAAATCTTGCTACATCTGCATTTATTGCGACTGAATTCAAAAGGTCCAGTCTCGATAGTCATGGCTCACCTGCTGCCTTACAATAAAACAGTGAACGAAGGAACAAAGGAGTGAACTGCGAAGATTACAAACAAAACTGTCTACATGCGAACAAGCAGTATGCTGTACTTTAACGTTCTAAAAATCAAAATAAATAAAGCTGCAGCAAAATTTGAACATTTCCCATGAACCTCAGAGCAGTTTTTACGAATGAATTGGCTTTGAACGATGTTCTTAAAACTGTAAACTAAACTAAAAGCTCAAAACCTGTAGTGCTTCGCTATGCAGTGCACGTGAGTTCTTCAACGCATTATTTTTAATTTAAGGCATTAAATGAGGAATTCCAATAATGAATTCAAAGCATATATGAAAACGTAGTTGAAATTTTGTAACATCGGTCTTCCAACCGTTGATAAAAGTTTCAACTTGTTGTTCATGTGGAAATGGAAAAAAGGGGGCGGTAACAAAAACAACGACAAATCATCTGCGTACAAACATGAGTCTGTTTCAATATTCTTAGTTTCGAAGGCAAACAAATTGAATTAGCTTTACCAAAAATTAAAATCGATTTATCGGAAGGTTTTACTCACAGAGAACTGTTTGATGAAAATTGATGTCCACTTATGAAGCTTTGGTAGAACAGTTGACTCAACGACAAGATGAACTACTTTAGGCCGCGGTACGTCCACCAAAAAGTTGCTCAAAAACAGACTTTGGCAATTTGTTTGTTAACCAAGAACGGATGCATGCTGTGATAATGGCAGGCACATGGGAAGGGGACGCTGCCCCATACAAAAATCCCCAAACACAATCTCCCTTCAATTTCAAGCAGGTCTTGAAATAACGATACTTAGTGAAACCTTAGTTCTACCTGGGTGCAACTAAGCAACACTGTGTGGTAGTTTGAGCCTATTAATTTTGGCATGGGGAGTTGTTGTCATTTAATTGAATTGAGATTTACAAAAATAGTTGCAGTTTTGAGATAACACACTGATAGATCTTCTGATGCAGTTTAGTTGGAGGAAGACGCTGAGGGTAAGAACTGAGGGTACACCTTAGTAAGGAGTCTTGGGGTGCACGACTGTGTGAATCTGCCATTGTTAGATGTGAAATCTCTAGTTACCAAATAAGGTTCATAAAAAAAAACAGATCAGAACAATTAAAATTTATTTAGAATACAATTACAGATGAGAATAACAATTTTTATGAATACATTCATTACAGTATTTGATTTTTCAAGCAGCAATTGAATAATATTTAATTCAATACAATTGGCCTTGCACAAGCGTACAAGTTCTAAAACACATCTCTCAGGGTGAGCAAGCATCCAGAAACTATAGTCTGATAGAACCTAGGAACTTAGGGACTCAATTCCCAAGTGGCTATGCAAAGCAACCAAAACAAAGTCTTCTTTCACATTTAATGGAATGCAATGATCCGATTTACAATAATAGACATTTTTTAAGCCAAAAGATACTTCCAGCTGATCTAAATCTTTACAATAGAAACATAGATCAAGCTAAGTGTAAACTATAAACCTCATTGAATGGTTTTGAAATTGAAATAACACATAAATAATATTCCCTGCTAGCTTTAATTTCGGTTGAAACGATTATCCGGAATTAATAAAAGAAACTGGATTAAAAAATCTTTGACGCTGATATTAGGGAGAGACAAACATCTTTTGATTTCATTTCCGGTTCACAAACTTGAAAAGCTTTCATGGATAAGCAAGATCACACTGACCATCATCATCATAATCATCATTCAGAGCCTCCAAAGTTACAAATGAACTTATTTTCAATTGACTGAACTTATCAAAAGTAGATAGTGGAGTGTACGCAGATAATACGACAAGCATTCAACACTAGACAAGCTAGACTGACTTTTATTAAAGTCCAATCGCATTACGATTAGTCGATTACAGCATATCATGTCGTCAATATACACGATCTATATTTACTTATACTCCAGATAGTAAAACAGAAATTATACATAGGATAACATAAAAGAACAATAGGTAAATTAAGTGATAGTTCTGGTATGTAAATAATCTAAATAACTCTCAATTTTGTTATAAAAGCTTGAAGAAAATTATGATAGTGCCTCATTGGTAAATCAAACAAGGTTTTAATCATATATCCAAATAAATCTTACACATTCATTTTCCACATCTTGAAATATTTCCTAAAAAAAGAAGAGATGAATTGAGTACTGATGTTGAGCGCTCTACCTGAATTATGTCATATCAGATCAGGCATAATCTCTGAATTGCATACATAATGAAACTATTAGCAACCAAAAAAGGATTCAACATGTATCCTCCCCTGAGTTTAATTAATTTGTAGTCAATCAAGTCTGGTGTGCATTAACTATCAGGACAGACAAAATTGTTTGTTCCCTCTCATGCAGTAACATGACGAGGTTGTGCATTGACCCATGTGGTAGATCAATAAGGAAATAAGCAGCTTGAATTAATAACTGGGCAAATCTGACTCTAAAAATACCTTGATAAGTCTATTATGAGACCCTTATCAGCCAATGCTTTGTTTTAAATATAAACTCACAAGAGTTTCACCGGCAATGTTCAATGATGATATATTTTTAATCTAATCAAGAATGATATAAATATCTAATAATAATACAAGTTAAATGCAATGGACATTGCACATACAATTAAGAGGTGTATTTATACAACCAACATTTAACAATGTATAATTAAAGTAGTATAACATGATACAGAATAATAATTATGAGAATCGAAAAATATGAGCAACTGTGAATTGAGCTAACATCAAGAAGGGACCAGCCCAAAATTTATATTACATCATGGTATTATGATAATGTGTGAATAGTGTTTATCGCAAGAAAACAATGACTCTGGTACCAACAAAAGAGTATTTATTTATAGAATTTAATTAATCGCTCATCCATTGATTGTTGCTTGGGAATTGTTATCACCACTGCTCTCAAAAAACATGAAATCCTAAAAAAGAAAACAGACATCGACTGATTGCGTCAAGATGGGCAAAAGCAGCACAATCCAAATAAAATTAATCCCTCCGTTATCACTTGAAAAGGTGATAATCTAATCCCATACTGGTAATAACAACATCAGCTTTAAAGGTTAATGAAGAACATTAATCAAAAGTCTTTTTTCTTTATGTGTTTATTCAGACTTTTGATTGCTAAAAACCCACTGAATTTTGTGTCAATATATCTAGAAGTATTACAATCAAAATGTACTTAATCTAGTACAGCTCGGTTATTGGTTGAATTTTTTAAGGAATTGTTTTAGTTTTGTACTCTTGCCGTCTAATCAAGTTGTATACAAAACTTACAATGAGAAAGCATGCACCAACCATAACAGCTTTGATCTTAACATCTAGATCCATCGGAACTAGATAAGGAAAAGAAAAAAATGATCAAAACAACTGTGATTGTTTACAGTGTATATTGCAAAAAAGTATGTAACACAGTAATACTTAGAAGATTATTCTGATATTTATGACAAATAAAACAAACATCATAGGCTTTGACAGAGGCTACTTGATGACTCATTTCAAACAATTGTGTAAGTTAAAATAATGGATCTGTACAGATAGTTGTTAGTCTTGATCTCAGTTTTGAGGTGTTATTTTTAATGACAAGATCTGATAATGTGGAGGAATTTGTAGTCAGGAGAGAAAGTAAAACTAATTCTACTTGGTAGTTCATAATCAAAAGTGCATTTATATTGCATTTATGTATAATATGCTGTTCAGTCCATAAACACATAACATTGTCAATGATGGTTAGATCTAATAGAATTTGCTTACAAGTGATTCCAAAGTTATCCGCATCAGTGAAGGCTTCTTTAAGGAAACCAGACCACTGCTTTGAAATTTTCCCAACTTGAGTATTTCCATCTTTACTTAAGATCTAATAAATAAAATTGAAACCATAAAATGAAACAAACATATAGATAACCAAAGTATTTGTCGATGCCCTTGATAAGTATCGACACATTATTTCAAAAATTGAATTCTAGAAGTAATTCTAACCAGCACTTCCATACATTATTGGCTTATAAAACTTATGAAACACATTCAAAGAATCATTCAACACAAACAAGCTAGGCCACAACCAACCTGGAAGTCTACATCTCCACATAGGTTGATGGTGCAAATTGGTCCTTCAATCAATAATACACATTCTCGATTTGCATCTTGGATCTCAAACTTTGGAGCGCAAAGTGACCATCTACAACAAACAAAAATTATCATTGAAATTCAAACAATTCAAAGGAAGGAAACTGACAAGCATGCTTTGTATTGATTTGCCCCCCTTGAATCGCAAATGGAGGTCGTGAAGCTCAATTTTGACGTCACAGTTTTCATGCTAGAAAATGGCGGGCACAGTTGTGGACGGTCGTTTGGATTTTAATCATTACAAAAATTCTGATTTAAAGGAGAGTAGATACACACAATTTATAGTTTGGGGAGGAAAACAAAAGCAACACTTTGAAAACTGAACGGTTTCTGTTCACTCCCCATCAAGGGAAACAAAACAAAACTGTCATAACTACAGTGCTTCCAAATCACGAAAAACATGTATTATAATCATTCACAAAGCAACAGCTTCGACAACTTCAATGTTGGAACAGTAACACATGATAGCAGGACGCAAACAGATAATATAGCACTCAATCGATGCACAAAATTGAAGTGAGAATTTCAATCACAAAACTAATTGTTGATTTTTTCCGTTAATAGAATCACAACGCCAATCGGCCAATTTTGCCAGTCTTTATACACACGATAAATAGATATTTAGAATTCTAGCTGTAGTATTTTAATTTGAATACAATTCTGCAACATGTGTCTCACACACAGAGCAATACTTTGGTCAGTATTAATTTGATTTACAAGTTGAATTTAATTGAAAAACTTTGTAGTTCTCACACACAACACGCCGTTTATATTTCGATTTGGTTTTCACTGTCTGATTTTGACCCTCGTATCGCATTCCAATACCGGCAAGCGAGACTATGATTATGCAAGTTGAAAATATACAAAGCATGCCAGTCAGTTTTCTCCCTTTAAAGTCAGGATTTCAAATTCCCTTTCAAATGTTGGGAAAGCCAGTAGGCCATTTTGCCAGTTTGGACCATTTTCTATTGAAAACAGTTAAGAGCATTTTAACAAGACCTATGGTAGCATAAAGTGGAACACTTACTGTTGCACAACGTAACCCAAGACAGTTCCTGGTGGTCCACAGATTTCAATCTCTTGTAAACAACACGGACAACAACAGCCAGTACAACGTAAAGGACGTGAAAAGTGTAAAACCTCTCTCTGAGCATTGTCAAATAACTTGATCTCGAACGGTCTCATTGGTCCACAACACATTCTCGTACAGCAATCGGTATCTGTAACATAGATATTTTATGTTTTTACCTACACTACTAAAAAAACTGTAAATGAACTAGATTTTCAAGCAATATACTGAAAAACAAAAACCTTTACTAATTTTATGTATGAGCACTGGTGAAATTTCTGACAACATTTAAGGCTAAACTTTCAATTCAACCATGATTCTTAACTTACTTTAATAGAGCTACTATTGCAAAGTATTAGCTTATTTTATACAGCAGATTCAGTAATGCCACAACACTAACCTTCTGCTGCAAAATAAACTTGTTGACCGAGTGAATTACAAACTTTGTATTTGTTATTGGTTTCAAATCCAGTAAAAGCTAAAAATAAAAAGAAAGTACGGTGAGCATGGAATTGATAATCCCTAAATGAGTTATCAGCTTGAGTTTGACAAAACAGATATATTTTTTAGATATTCATCCCTCAAATGATTGTCTTGACTATTTTATATTTATATCATTCAATTTGAGAATAACAAAACATCACCATGTGAGATCAATAATTGCATTTACAGTAGGCCTATAAGATTTTGGAGCTATTACGAATTGCTAATTGGTTGTGATGATCAGCACACAAAGCAAGAAGTATTTACTTTTACACATCATGAAATACAGTCGAACTCGGTTAGGCCTAATATCCCCTCGGATAATATCCCACTTCGCTTAATATCCCGCTTTTTATGACAAAACTTGCTTATTATCCGGCTTTTCAAAGTTTATTCAAATAGTAAACAAACAATTGGTGTCCAACTGCTTAGGCGGTGTTACTTTTGCGTCAAGTGTTGTGCGAAATGCCATCCCACATGAAAAAGGTATTGTTAAAAATGAATGGTGAAATTTCAAACACTTCTAGGAATAATGTTTGAGTTTCTTTCATGCTTAAAATGAAGGGCTGTGCCACACACAGCATGTTACAATATTTGAGTAGCAACCTTTTCAAAGTCACAAACAAAACTTCAAAATTGTCTTTGCGTAGCTTTATAGACTAGCTCCAATAGACCCTTACAGGTCACAAACGGAAATACAGGGACTGTGGAGCTTGTTTAACGATCGAGCCGATTTGTTCATGGCGTTGATTTGAACGGAAAACTCTTGCTTTAACTCGCTTTGCTTGCCTATTTTGAAATCTCAATTTGATGCAGTTTGCTCAACTCTACAGACTACAGTGGAGAGATATCTAGGCCTACAATATTTATTTGAAAATATATAGTAAAAAACTTTCTTTGTTTCAGCAAATTCGATTGCTTTTCGTAAGTCAGTTTAATATCCCACCTCGGTTAATGTCCCGTTTTTGGCTTGCACGGAGGGCGGGATATTAACCGAGTTCGACTGAGTTAACCGAGTTTTGACCAGAAAACGGTGCACTTTAACTAAATATTAACGTAGTTAATCCATAATCCTTACCTTCAAGTAATTCTATTTTTTGTTTGACAATTAATTGATCCACTTGGGTCAAATATTCAAGACCAGGGGGACATCCAGGAGGGGCTTGAGGTATTGGCATCCAGCCACCTGGTTGAACTGAATAGAAAATCAAAGATTTGGTTAAGTGCCATTTGAATTAGAGGATACAGTACACTGGCCTTTGAGCTCTCGACTGCAGCAGAACTCAGCTACTATTTGGCTTTGGGTAAAACAAGTGACCATTATGTGATAACCATTTGGTAAAGTTGAGTTGTCTTCTTCTTGAATTTTAACAGTGTTTGAAATGAAACTTTCAACTGAATTCGAGGTTAAGGATCAAAACCTGTAACTCACATGTAATGACAAGTTGAAGTTGAGTAACAAACAAATTCATCAAACAATAGTCAGCGCAATCTATTGCTCTGAGCTTTGTGTACAATAAGTCTCATTTTAGTCAGTTGGACCATTAAAAAGGAGAAACTAAGAAAAAAATTGATCAGTATGTTTATTGACGATCACCAGCTGATAGTTAATGATGTACAGTCATGCATAAATTATGAACACCTTTCATTCAGATCTGAACTCACAAATGCAACACCGACAGAAGTTATCTATATATACAGTATGCCTTGACATGATAAAGCATTTGGAAAATTTCAAGATCAAACATCGGCGTAAATGTCATTGAGCATTGGATCTTTAAAAAATGGTTGATTTATCACTCAACCGTCATATTACCTGCTCCAGGTTGTTGAACAACTGGATTGCCATATCCCATCTGGCCTTGGGGTGCATATCCAGGCTGTCCAGGGGGTGGGTATCCAGGCTGACCCGGTGGGGGATAACCAGGTTGACCTGGTGGGCCATAACCAGGCTGTCCAGGGGGTGGGTATCCTTGTTGACCAGGTGGGGGGTATCCTGGTCCTGGTTGTGCTGACATGCCTCAAATATTATAAACACTGAAAGCAAAAAAGAGATATAATACTTTAAATAAGTAACTGGTGGAAATTTGGTACAAATTAACTAAAAAAGTGCAGATCCAGGGTTTGAAAAATTGGGGATTTTATGACTTTTATCTCAAAAAGCTGGCATTACATCCGCAGGCATGAGAAACATATGAGAAATAGCACTGAATTGGAATTTTAAAATACAAAAATACACATATTCTCTCCTTTTCTATGGAAGATTAGAGTGAAATACATAGTATAAATGTTGCAATCTGATTTATGTACAATTTTATCTCTAAATGTTTGAAACCATTTCAAACACAAATCATTAGCGCTTGCAAATGTGCGGAAATTTATGGAATTGTGTGGAAATAATGCAGTCAATCCTTATTTGAATTGTGCAGGACAGAAATCATAGCAAATTCCCTTGCGGAGAATGTGTTCCATGCAAACGGCTTTCTTTATATGATAAATCTGAACGAATCTCGAATTTGATGTAGCCTTTAGAATGATATACAACACATGCTTTCGATAAATTTTCATCATTCAGAATAAACCAAACATCAAGAGTCATTATTTCCAGTAAAAAATATTTTCAAAACCCATAAAAATGTGATCCAAAGAAACAACTTGTTGAAGTGATATCTTGTCTGTTCTAGCTGTTGACAAATATAATTGGGTGTACATTTTGAATTATCTCTTACTGCAATCAAATTGTTCATATCGATTAAACTGAACAATGTAAATAATCAATGTGGTGAAAGTTTTTTGCTGCTCAATCACGTGAGACCAAATTGATTGTGGATGAAACCGATCAAATTGGAAACAGATCAAGTCAAGACCAATAACTCTATTTTCAGAGTGTTACAACAACGCTGATTTGAGCAGTCGATTGGTCACCCAATTATATGGAAGCCGAAGATGATCTTGGAATATAAGAGTGTTTTTAAGTAGCGGTTCTTGTTGCAACGTCGAACAGCGTCAAACAGCCATACGACGACATGGAGAACCTCTTCAATATCTAATAGCCTAATACTGAACTCATGCAGGCCTGCTGGATTTACATCGATAACAGGGTGATGATTGGTTCAAAGGCATAAGCAGTCACTGGTATTAATTTCTTAATTGATCTGTAAGCCATCTTGCGAATTATAACATACACAAACAACAAAAAAGGGGTGGTGCTGATAAACAAGAAAGTGTTGTGCAAACCATTATGTAGTTACAACAGTTTCAAATTTTAAAAAGATGTAGCATCACATTTAATCGAAATAATTTGTACTTACACGTAAATTATTGATGCGAGGAGTGCCTTCGAAATAAAATAAGAAGGTATTGATCGACTTTTACCCTACCAAAGCGGATGTAATAGTGGTTGCTGATGAATCATTTCTGTTGTTGATACTCTGCAGATTGAAAATTGCTTTGCTTTGCAGGATTCGTAATCCTCTTGTTTCTAGCGCACAGTAAGGAAGAATGGGATCTAATAATCTATTTTCACAGAACTTAATTAAATGATGTGAGAATGATTTCAATGGATCTCGGCCACATATCAGCTGTGAACATAATACCAGGAGCTGCATTAGTTATCTTTTTTTGTAAAATATTTGTAGACAAAGTTGAGACATCTGTGTCTATTTATGTAAATTTTGAAATGGGCTTGGAGCTAAACTCCTAATTAAGGAGAACACATCGAATGATCCATGTATCCAGCTAGATACTACAAGTACAGCAAGTTCATGGAAGAATAATTAAAAATTATAGGCGTAAAAGGAGGGGGTTTGTAGACTAGAAAAGTTTTAAAAGTCCCTTTCCATGGAAACCAAAGATTTATTTATTGTCTTGAAGGAATTTTTTCAGGTAAACTGTTTTGGTCCTCCCAAATGAAAGTGTGCACCTAAGCTCATGTTTAAATTAAAATGAATAATTGTAGCTGATTCAAATATTGACTGATAATCTTGGTTCCAAATCATCAGTACTAATTATCATGCAGTCAAAAGCATGAACAAGCCGACAACAGATCGCAGTTATCCAACACTTTGAAATTAATTGAAAAATGAATAGTACATGTGAAATAAAAATATTGAAATAATGAAGTTTATGTGAAAAATAATCATTCAAGGAAAAGTCAATTGCACGTAACTGTACTTTACAACGACTGGTCATTGAACAGAATAATCACCACATTTTTAGGCCTATTCCATAAACTACCCATAATCAATCGAAATGCTGTATGTGAAGAAGGGCCATTCACTTTCACATATACATTTACATTCAATTAAGTACATATGTTGAATTGTTAATCTATTGAATTGCAATAAAATTACTCTATATAGTGGGTGAATGTTAAATTAATTTATCTTTGAAATTGAACTATTATATAATTTCTATTTCACCTGTACAATTTTCGCAACAGTTATACAATGCACGATAGTTTGTTGAAAGAAAATGACTGGTTCGACTGTGTGCCAGATAGTCTTGCTTCAGGCGCCTCAATTCTTTTGATTCAACCTCAGAATCAAGCAATGTCTGAAAATAAACAACAAGTGAATTATGTGGTCATGTAATTGCTTGATCAACAAGACACCTTCTTCAACGATAATCTACATTTGTATTTTGCAATCATGTTTCATGATATGAAAGATTCCAGATTTTATTTTTCCTATCGCCCTAATAGAGAACAATACAACACTTTAAACTGCTCTTTACTTACCCAGGAGAACCACAGACTCTTCTGTGTTTGTAACAACTAAGCAATAATAATGCATTGCGTGAAGTATTGCTCTGGTTATAATTTCTGGATAACTTGAAGTTAATTTGAAATTGTGATTATGTCACTTGTAACAAAATTGTATGTTATAATATAATATTAACTCACCTTTTGTGCAAGCTCTTCAGCAGATGATAAAAATATACTCTCATTGTTCTCAACTTGATTTTCATCTACTACCCTTTTTCTAGTTGGTGAGGCACATTTTTCAGGTTCAAGTACTTCAACAATTCCAAGTAGCATGTCATGATTTAGTAACTGAGTATCCAGCGTTGTTTGTTTTGAATTGTCACCCCAATCTAGAGATGCGTCTTTGCAAGCCAATGATTCTGTTACTTTTATAAGATGTCTGCAATCATAGAAAAAACTATTGGAAACCAAACAAAGTAAATGATCAAAGATATAAATCATTAGAATCTATCAATCAAAACCTACCTGTGGATAGCACTTGTGAGGGCACGGAATTGATAATGTTCCTCAAGCAATTTTTGCAATGCTGTTTGAGACTCTTTGTATTTGAAATAAAGCGCTGATTTCCAACTTGATAACTCATCAACCATAACTCTAAAATGAGATACAGAATTTATAAATCCTGAATTCTAAAACTGTACAGACTAATTGGTAATATCAAACTTGGGACAAAGGTGCTTCACTCGAGCAACTCTGCAACAAAATTTGTCAATCTCTTCGTACTCATAAGCAAAATACATAAGCCTAAAAATTGTATAACAACTAGCTATGGTGTTGGGGATGTTGACCCCTGTTTAGGTACCCCAATTGAGCTCAATAGAAATTCCAAGCGGTAAAAATACAAACTGACCTTTACAAACCGGTGTTGCTTTGTGGAGTGACTCTTAAAAGCGGTCCAAAATAATCCAATTTGCAAACCAGTATTAACGTACACCCTTTCCCTTTATAGATGGTAATTAGTTATAATTGAGAATTACCTAGATGCTAGAAACTTGCTTCTCCATAAATCACATTGAATATGCAAACGTTCCATTTCTTCCATATCTCCTTCTAATTGTCCATTCACATGATGTAGCTGTGTTTCAATTTGCGCTTTGTCAAGAGTAAGCTTTTCGAATCTATGTAATAAAAAGACATAAAACTTGTGGTGAAACATAACTGAAATTATTACGGATTAAGGTTAAAGAACAGGAGGTTTACAGACCATGAGATAGCCAAGTGGACTATCAATTTTTATTTTTCAAGGCCTTGAACAGACATAAGTATATAGCTAGCAGCAGGAACAGCAATCTGCAGCTTTGAGGTTTTGAAGTAGACAATTGATTGGAGGGTCGCATATGTGTGGTGGAGTGTGGGGTAAGTAAAGTCAGAACTATTCCATGTCTGTTCTAGCCTTTCTGATCCATATCATTTTTTTATGTTTTATCAAAATGTTTGCTTCTACTTGCTGATAATCACTTGCGTGAAAAAGTAAAACCATTTGCATTACCTTTGCTGTAAATCTTCTCCCATCGAGGCAACAAGAAGATGCTTCAGTTCAGTGTTGACCTATTTTAAATATGTATAGACAATCATCTAATTCAAATTCAATAGTAATATTGACAAATCAAAACGCTAGACAACAAAAAAGTTTAAAAAATGGTGTAGTTCACACATGATTTACATAGAGAAATCACAACTCAGCGCCCAATTGAAAGGTTACAAAATTTTTAGTAAATTATGCTTTATAGAACTATTTGAGAGCAGACCAGGCAGCAATCACTGAGTACCAATGTAAACTGCAAGTTCAGATCTTACTACTGAACTGAATCCACATGGGATAAATTTGAAACAGCTTGCATCTGCAGTCTTTATCCTCTATTACCTCGCTTAGCACAATGACAAAATATTGTGTTACATAAACTGTATTAAGCTTACAATAATTGATGACAGCTTGAGATCAAGTAGGTCTATTGTTGATTTTGACAAATAAAAGCCAAACTTGTGTACCTCTAACTCAAAACAAGAATAAAATATATGTCCAAGAGCAGTTTATGCTATTGTTATATGAAAGAATTATGCTTGTATATAGAAACATGGTATGCATCTAAAATAAAATCATAGAGAATAACTTACTTGCGTCTGAATACCAAGATGAGATGACAGTTTGAGTTTCTCTTCAATCAACCGATTGTTTTGTTCTTCAAGCATTGTCATTCTTGATTGCAGACTATCAGAAGCATCACACAACGACCTCACTTCACTTTGCAGATACGAGACTTGACTGGCATCAGTTGTCGCTGATACCTCAGAACCTAAACTTTGCCAACTACTTGCACGTTTTGTTAAACTTGGTGAGTTGAATTGTGGTCGATATTTGATATTTGTTTGCATTCCATGAAGTGATAATTGGTCTATGTCCAAATCCAGCATGTTTGTATCAGGGGGGAGTATGGAAGGCGGTGATTCCATGCCGTCCCCAGCAGGGCGCGGGGCTTTACGCTTAACTGGAATAACAATGTTTATCATAGCAATAATAGTGTCATTGAAAAATCATGAGTTTGCAAATGAATTAAGTCTTGCTTTCTTGCTTTCATGATTAAATAGAATAATAGGTAGCTACTACAATTGTGCACCTCAACCTGACGTCAAGTAGTGATATCTCATAGGGAAAAGAGAGCAATTAAATCCTGACATTTGAAACACATTCCAGGTGTAGTATTCAGAGAGCCTATGATCAGGTGTGACATCATCTGCATTATTTTCCAGTATATAATTCAGGTATGCACAAAAAATTAGTTGGCCATTTAATTAAGCGTTCTTAATCCTTTTTACAAGCAGCAATCCTGCTTTAACATGAAATTTACTGCGAATATTTCAACAACCTCAACCAATATAAGCCAATATGTTATGGATTTCCATGAAGAAGGATCGAGCTATCAAACACGTATGTCTATAACACAGATTGATCTCATCAGAAGCTCATTTACATCTAACACCTTAATTTATTGGCTCAAGTGCTAATCAGTTATTGAGGAGAAACCAATCAATATCGTACAAACAATGAAACGGATCGGGTTGAGAAGAATTGTTAGTATGCCTACTGCAATCAGACTGCAACAAATAAATTAAGACCAAATTTAAATAGACCGAACTTACATTTAACCTCATCACAATCGCCAAATTCATTCGTAAAAACTATTCTGCTCTTCTGTCTTCCTGCAACCCTATTTAATGATGAATTCAAATGAGATCAATTTGAAGGCAAAATTCTAGCAACTCGAAAATTACTAGCGTAAAATATTATAAGTTGATAGTTATTGGTTTCGAAACAAATGGCTTGAAATGTAAACACTAGGCCTACACTAAACAGGTTGACGTAATTTGTTACGATTTCCTTTCGATTCCTATTTAATTACCTAGCTAGGTCGTTATTACGATATATTAGGCCTTTTCTTTCAAATGTTCTTCACATATAAAATTAAAATAAGCATTAAAAAGTATATTGATAGTATTTCGATTCTTACCTGTCTATATTTACTGGTTTTGGTTCTGTGAGATGCATCTCGAAAAGGAAAGCTTCACGCTTCAACACGAAAGAAAAATCATAAATATACAGCCTCGTTTGTTCTGCTGCTTTCACGCCAAAGGGCGGTCAGGAGTATTCCAAATCAAATGGAACAGTTGATCAAACCACTTTGATCACTTTAAAATTGGGTAGAATACTTTTATTTTTATGCTCTCAAGATTAGTAATAAGTGTTTTGAGCTATGTGTGAGCTATATTCAAATAAAAGCTAAATTCATTCAGATTTTGCAAGCTGCAGAAATTTAAGAGCATGCTGAAAATGAGGAAGGTATTTTGCATCACATGCAGTTTTGAATGTTTATACAAGTGGATTTGGTAATATTAATTTTGGCAATAAATTGCTAATGGTTATTTTCGTAATTATATGAAAGATTATAACAAAGTTACAATGCATACCAATGGAAATACAACATCGATGGTCAAGCAATCCAGGTTCAAATCACAAGGGTATACAATGAACAATCAATTGAAGAGCCAATCAAATGGCTCAGAGTTTGAAATATTAGCTCAAAATGTACCTGACATATTCACAAATTCCAAAGTACATTATGTCATCATATTGCTGATATCGATATGCTGCTTTTGGTCAAGTCAATATGGTGATTTTGTGTTTGATGACTCCGCTGCAATTTTAAACAACAAAGATTTACAACCAAATACGCCCATTTACTCACTCTTTCAACATGATTTCTGGGGTAATAATATAACATCGAAAACAAGTCATAAAAGTTATCGTCCATTAACAGTTTTGATGTTTCGCTTGAATTACTTCATTGCAAATGGGTACAAACCATGGAGTTTCCATGTCACAAATATAATTTTACATTCCTTCAATTCGATATTGATGTATCACTTTGTATCGATAATATTTAATTGCAATGGAAACTTTTTTGATTCTGAAAAAGATGGATTACGCATGATGGCATTTATGTCAGCAATATTATTTGCTTCGCATCCAATTCATACAGAAAATGTAAGATGTATTGTTTTTGTATGTGACTTGCAAAAATGCCTTTGCTGTATTTGTTAGTATAGTATTTGCTAATTCACTTACCACCTTTTATGGAAGAATGAGGTCACTCACAGTGTATTAAAATTAATGATAAGATTGATGCTTACCCATAGCCAGATCATGGTTTGCAAGCAAAATAAGAGTAGTTTAGCTAAGGTTTTCTCAACAGACAGTAAATGCATGTCTAATGACAATTTCCGTTCACGTTCGGTCAAGTGTGTTGATGACTTGATGTGCACCTTTTGTTGATAAGCAGTAGTAAATAGGAGTCAGTTAATCATAAGGGTAGCAATGGTTTTTCTCATTTAGGTGGCTGGAATTGTTGGCTGCGCAGATCTTTTGATGGCAGCATTTTTCATGATGTCCTTTATACTTTATTCAAAATGGTGCCAACACATGGGTGGTAATTCTGACGGTAGGAGAAACATTTTGATTACAATGCTGCATTGATTTTTGACATCCCTATTCAGATTTGAAGTTCTGCAGTTAATAAACAAATCAACTGTTATCTGTAGCCTATTGCTTGATTAATTAGAGTACTGTACACTCACAAAAATCATTTGTTTGTATCTTCATTTCGCTTCTTTACTTTTGTTATAATGTGACATTAAAAATTATTTCTTCTATCAATCAATTAAAATTAATCAGATGGCAATTTTCTCTCTATATAGGTGCTGCTACATCATGTGGTAATTTGATTCGAATCATACTTTTTGGTGTTTTCATAACTGCATCAATGTTATCAAAGGAACAAGGCATCACTGTCATTGTAAGTCTTGAGTTGTATTTATTGACATCAATAGTAATAACGAGTGTCTGTGGAGGGGGAAAGGTTTTGTCTCAATATGTGTACACGTTTTACAGCATTTCTATTGAAGGCTGTGTGAGGCTTTGGTTTCATCTAATTTATCAAAAACAGAAAGTTGTTTATAATTTGAATCATGATTATCTTCCAGGGTCTCTGTGTGGTTTACGATGCAATACAAGAATGTGGCTTATCTCTGCCAAGACTAAAAACAATACTATCAACTAAAACAAGCATTTATCAAGCTGTAAGTGATTTTAAAACAATGTTATTATTTGAAAAACCTTGAGAGTTTGATTTTATTTCATTATTTCTTTTTATCTTGATTTCAGGATTGGTTCAAAAACTTTTGTTTCAGATTATTTGTCTTAGCTCTGATTGGTGTTTTATTGTTATATTTACGGTTATCTATCATGGGATCGCAACCACCAAAGTTTCAATCGGGAGACAACCCATCTGCATTTGTTGAATCATTTACTTTTAGGGTGAGAAGCAGCCAAAATATGAATTAATCTAGAATTATTAGAAATTCAGGCCTACTCCTTGAAATATGCAACATATTTCAACATTTAACGTTTGATTCAGAAAACAGAACAGACAAGGCAAGGTATAGATGTTAATTCATCTTACAATCAACGTATGATTATACAATTGGTGATATTTGAACTTGCGCCATTATCAGTGTGACCATCTGATGATCACTTATATTAAATTGCCCTCAGCATATAACGATGGCTGGTACCTCATTTATGTCAGTTTTATTAAATATGTAACATCTAAGTTTGAATATGGCCTAACAAACAGTACCCTACTTGACAAACCAGTTAATCAATCAATAACCATGTGACTTCCAAATAAATAAGATTCTATGAAAACCCTAGTTTTGATAAAGATATTATTTTGCTGGTCAAAGCTAACCTAGAAAAATATGTACTGTCTCCCTGCAATCTACAAGTTTTAAACATCTCAACAATAGAAAATGTGTGTTGTGTGTTCTGTGTGCCATTCAGTCATTTCATTTACATCAAAAGTTTCAAAATTTAGACTACACTTGAATAAACATCAATTGAGGATAAAAAAATGAATGATTTTGAAAGACGACATGAGACTATATCACTTTTCTTCATTACAGATTTTAAATTATAACTATATTTATTCAGTAAATGCCTGGTTACTGATTCATCCATGGTGGCTTTGTTTCGATTGGGCAATGGGTTGTGTTCCACTTATAACGCATTTGAACGATGTTAGATTGTTATGTCCACTTTTGATGTGGATTATCATTGCAATGGTTTCATGGAAATGTGGATTGGCCTTAGAATCGCATTTCAATAGGTAAATATAGTGTTTGAGGCATTTGTTTGGTCAATTATTTAATCAATAGGCTTGATTCTGCTCTGCAATTCTCTGTTGCTTGCACTTGTGATTTTCATTTTTTAATTGTATCTCATATTCTCACACTACCGAATCATCCAAGCGTGACGTTCCTTATAGTGGGTTCTATCCATGGTTAACATTCAATTTGTTTGGATAAAGCAAGACTGTTTACATTTGCTTTACTTTAATCCAGGAGAAACATTCTCTCATGGCTGTGAACATAATTTACTATTTGCATTTAGCTGTGCTTCTAGCCTCACTCCTTACTTCACAAGTGTCTCTCTTATTTCAGATTGGTTATTTTATCTGTGAGTTTGATCGTTATACCATTCTTACCTGCTACAAACGTTTTCTTTCGTGTTGGGTTTGTTATTGCTGAAAGAGTTCTATATTTATCATCTGCTGGCTTTTGTATGCTCGTTGTGTTGGGTTTCGCAAAATTTTATAGAGTATCTGGTATTAAAAAGGTAGGTAATGCAATTCCAATGTACAGCTAGGCTTATCGCAACAAAATACTCAAAGACCTAATTGACATTAATAGCTTCATATTTGCTTTTCCTTTAATTACAAGCGAGAGCGATGTAAAATGTGTTGCTATCATTTCAGATTCTACAGTTTGGTTTTGTCATGCTTATTGCTTGCAACGTATTACGCTGCATCAATGTAAGTTAATTTTATTAATTCAGTTTTGCGGGAACTCTCAAGCTACATTGTTAGGCCTACTTCAAATTTTACAAGGGCAATGATGTAAACAAGATCCCCCTTTTTAGTTTTATTCTATTGTGATTATATTCATCAATTGACTGTGCTTTCGTTTTAAAATGTTTTACATGATCATTGTTGTTGTGAAATTATGTAACTGTTACCGGAAGAGACTGGTGTCTTTAATGTCTAACCTCTAAGATTGCTCTTCCATTGATAGCGTTCTGCTGAATGGAACAATGAGGAATCATTATTCACAGCTGGTAAATCCGTTTGTCCATTAAATGCCAAGGTGCGTAATTATAACTAAATACCCTGTTTACATGTAAAACAACACATAATGAATTTGTGTCTTATTGTAAACACTTCTGTTTGAAAGTTGATTTCTTTGTTGATCATCACCTGACAGGTTCATTACAATGTTGGTAAAATTGTATCAAACAGGGGAGATGGTGATGCTGCTATCAAAAATTATCTAGAAGCTTTGAGGTAAAGAGCTGAGCCAACCATTAATTATGTCACCACAATTTAGAAACTGTCCTTTGAAAATTAAATAGATCGAATCTTTTTCTTTTACCCGTTCAGTTTCTTGCTTCGAGTTCTATGGTCAATACACTTTCACGCTTATGCAATAATCAATTTCATATTTGATGATCCTAGAACAGTGGTATAATCATTGCTATTTATGAAATAGTTTTTATCCAATCCAAATTTCACTCTAATATTTTGTTTCCTGAAAATCAAGTCATGGCCTTGTTAGCTTAAAATGGAAAATTTTTCAATTGTCTATTTTTAGACTTAGACCTGAATACGATGAGGCCTTGAACAACCTCGGTAATTTATACAAGGTGAATCAATCATAACATCAAATAAATATCTACAAGCTTTATTTCTGAAGACTGTTGCAAGCTGGGTAGTATTATGCAAAGTAACATAACGAAATTTCTGCTGTTTATTTCTTCTCGAATGTTTACATTAACACTGCGCCATCATCAATGGACACAATCAGTTAACACTAGCTTTCATTGTGTGTATGTTCGTAATTATAGGATGCAAATTCATGTCACCCTGAAAACAAAGTGAACATTTCTAAATTTGCTCTATTCTCTTATTTAATATCACTTTTAATAAATAGGACCGCAAAGAGTTTCATAAAGCTGAAGAATGCCTAGAAAAAGCAGTTAAAATAAGGTAGATATCAAATGTCAAATCCAACAGTAACATTCATTCACTCAATCAGTAGCAAGATACATTTGAATATGTTCAAATCTGCGTTATTTTCACTTCTATTTTCAGTGGAACGTTTGCAGCTGCCTGGATGAATTTGGGTACTACAAAAATAGACTTGAAAAAATTTGAGGTTAAATTGATAGCATACATGGCTTTTATTAGAAGCAAATAAGCTTATCAACTTTCTGATTGAATGTTCAACTTTTTATAGGAAGCACAAGAGTGTCTCTTCAATGCCGTCAAACATCGCCATCATTATCCTGATGCCTACTATAATCTTGGCAACCTTGTAAGTGTTGACAACCTTTGATGAGATTCTACTGTCATTCATTGGTTGATGTTCATCTTTGTTGCTATGGTACCTGTTGCTACTGGTCGCGATCGAAAGCCTTCTTGATTAGAATGACCAATCAGATTTATTTCTACATACTGTACACATCATATTATTTGATCATACCATACATATGACCTTAAAGTTAATTATCATAATAATTGTAGGCTTTTTTGGTACTGGGTAAGTTTTTAAGTTACTTTGTTAGGAAAATGGCTTACTCAGAACTTGGTGTTAAAGCACAAATTTTGTATATTATTGAATAATTGTTTTGTTAAATCAAAACAGTACGAGCAAACTTACAGTTTAATTTTTTTCATCCAGTATTTAGAAACCAAGGAGTTAGACAAAGCATTTAAAATGTATGAGACAGCCATCCAGCAAGACTCAAAACATGTTAATTCATGGCAAAATTCAATTCTGTTATTAACGAAAGAAGGTATACGAGTTAGCTATTGCATGGAGACAAAACGTTTCTTGAGCAAGGTTTCAAACTGAGCACAATCTAATAGCAAATTAAATCGATGCTTATAATTTGCTAGTGTTTACTTCCCTGTAGGCTGGGTTGAATTTCCATGCGTACGGATTTTGTCTAGAAAGATCAGTCACAAAAAATAGTGATTTACAGTTGTAGAGATCATAATATAACAAGACACATTTCACAGTCTAACAGTCTAGCAGTGCTTAAACTATAAATCCAGAATTTAAATGAGTTTCAAATCGTTTGAAGCTTTTCAGTAAATTTTCTAAAAGAAACATATGTGGTCGCAGCCAACATTAGATTTATGGTGTATATTGTACACTATTAATTAAATAGGGTTGCCAAAAATATATGATGGTTAAGAAAATCCTATCTGAAATATCTGTATAATCAAATTTTGAATTGAAATTTGAGGCACATTATGATATCAAAATTACTGTTTGAATGTAAATGATAACTCGGTAACCAAATATCAAAATGGGTTCAATTCTCCTTCAAAATTAGCAGCATTATACTAACTTAAATAGTTACCTGATATCATTGTCTAATCAGATTTCATTGTGTTTACCAGGTCGTTTAGTAGAGGCAGCAGAGAGAGCAGAGGCAGCTATAGCACAGCTTCCACAAGATGCGCAAATGTATTATAACCTTGGTAATATTTATGGAAGACAAAATAGATCAGAGGTATAAAGTCAATATGAAATTATTTGAATTTTTGCTTAGGAAAAAACTATTTGAGAGTGCTTTATGAACACAAGTCTACAGCATAAACAATCCAATACCAATAAATACTAGAGTTTAATGAACCCTTATAAGGAATTATTGCGTTGTAAATAGTTTGCTATGTAGAAACTATCTATTAGAACTCTTAATTTTACAACCTATCATGATGTTTGTTTCTGCTTTTGTGATTCCCTGTGTTTTGACATTGACTACAACAACATGCGTTTATTATGTTCCACGAGGTTAACGTTATGTACAATTTGTACTGCAAATACAGCAGAAAAAAAATCTATTATGTGTAGAGTCCAGATTTACACCTAAGCTTAGAGTAGTAATAAATATAAAAAGTAAATCTCAACTAGTAGATCAAAAACATTACCTCTTCTGTGACAGTCCTCTCTAATTATATATTACTTATTTTTTATTTTAGGAAGCTGAAAAAGCCTTTTTCAAAGCAATCAAGTTGAAACCAAATGAGTCATCATATCATGGAAATCTTGGTAATAATTAATCCTCTATTACATCTTTCAGTCTATCAAGTGTGAGGTTGTGTCAACTACGTGTACTCAACTTAGTGCGTCTACCTAGGTATTAAACTGCGATACACAAAATTAAGCAGATACATTTGATAAGTATGGGAAGTAATTTTTCAAATTTACATTTATTCTGTATTCATTTCTAAGTAGTTTACATAACCTAACATACTGCTCACGGAAACATGTCTTTAACGACCAGTTATAATTAACATTTGAGAATATTGATTACAATTAGGGAAATGAATTTAATATTCAGGTTGAAACCAATTAACAATTATTGTACGAGTTTGAGCGTGACATTGAGAATTATCAGACCTCGAGGCTCTATTATCTACCTCAGCCTACGGCTTCAGTAGATAGTAGAGCCCTCGGTCTGATAAATTCTCAATGTCATGCGAAATAACGAGTGCGATGATTGTTTTATTATTAATCAATAGCTAAATTTTTGCATTAATTCAATAATTATGCAAGCAAGCAGTCGCAATGCAAAACAATGTTAGCTACAAATTAGTTACGACAAATCCTTTGAAAGTTATTGTTACAGCCTCATCTCCTTAAATCCATTTCTTCTTGTCTACCCTGCATTCAAAGTAAACTTTTCTTCTGAAACTATTCAAAAGAAACAGAACTTGGCAAGTGCAGCATCCTTTACGTCAAACTTTTGTTACTTAATTTTGCAAATACGGCTTTTGAAACTGTACAAACCCTTAACAACAGTTCTTTAGATGTTGCGTTGGATGAATAGATTTGACTTATTATTATGATTGTTGTTTATTCAGTGATATATATTCAGACTTCAAAAGTAGCCTTTCCTCCTAATTGAAGTAATTGAAAACAGAATCGTGGCAGAATGAGAAACTTCTGTTTCGTCTATAGCTTTATTCCTGTTCTGCAACAATTTGCAAATAAAAATTGAACGTTATTGTCTCGAAATTACGTCACCGTCAAAGACATCACGTATTATCTGTGTTCGATTAATTAAGAACGTAATGGAGTTCGAAACATTGATTAATAATAATAGAAAATATCACATTTACCACAGTATAAAGTGACCATTATAGACATGTGGCTACTTTATAGGGTGAACTTTATTCAAGGGTTTTCTGTACCTGACCATTAATTAAGGCCACATTCGCATTCAATTGCCCTTACAGTATCTCAGTGTTACATCTTCACTGAGTTGTGGATCACAAATGCACAGGGAGACCCTCACCATCAGAAATAGGTATGTTGCAATCAGCACAAAAAACTCAATAATTTCAAAGGCGCATTTGGATTGGTTTCTGTTGAATTTCAAGGACTAAGTTTGTTGTTTTACACTTCGACAATTAAATGCATTTTAAATTAGTATCATTTTGTTCTAGGTGTAATCTATCACCAGCAAAAGCTTTACAAGAAAGCTGAAAAGATTTACAAATATGCTTTGCAATTAAATCCTCACAACCAGGGAGTTATTGATAACTACAATCGATTAAAAAGAACAATGGCCAGAAAGTCAAAATGAGCAGTAGAAAAATCTCTTCAGCATTTGGGAAATATTATTATTTTTATAGCATATCTTATTTAAAAGTGTGAACTTTTGGATCAAATATTTATCCGACATAAAATGGTGAAAGTTTTTATAATTAATAAGTCCTTTATTTTGTTACAAGATACATTTAGAATAAATGATAATTTTGTGGATTTAATCAGAGTCGTTCAAACAGTATGTCTGTCTACTGGGCATAGATACAGTTGTTGATACTTGCGCGTATTGTTCAACAAACAGACTTACACTGCTGATCAACTGTCATTCAATACTGTGATAGCTGGTACTGGGTTGTTGCCCCCATTTGAAGTTTTACGAAAATCCAAATCTGTTTTTGAAAAATGCTCCAATCAGTAAAGCATAACTTACAATTTGAATTTGAAATTGTATCTATTGTGTCTAATTTAAACCCTTTAAAAACGTCAAAATCAATATGAATCATGGTTTGATAGTGCACAACTAATTTGTGCTTCTAATTAGGAGTATTACAAGACAGGGTCTGATACACTGCTTTGGAGAAGGAAATGTATGTTACCGGGTCAAATGAAAACTGATGTAAGCATATGTCCAACCAAGCATCTAGCTGTTTTTACAATTTACTACATGCAATGCTTCAATATAGTAAAAACTGTTAGTGCATGACAACAAATAGAACAGAACTTTCTATTATAATTTTCAAATCAATTGTTTTACTCAAGCTATAAAATGAATTAAGTTTGATCTAAAATACATAAGATTATCATTTACCGTTACCTTGTACCTAACATTGTTGAAGAGAATAATTGTTGTAATATTTGTGGTAATTCTTTAGTGTCCATGCAAATGAACGCGTGGCCTGCTGGCAATTTCTTTTTTATGCTAAAAATTGACAATTACACAAAAAATTGATACCAATTTACCAACTCAGAAGATAATAAGCGCACATGACTGCCACTTTATCTGACATGTGGGAAACGCATCCTTGTAAAAAATAAACTAATTGTAAACATTTTTAAATGTTTGCCTTCTACAATAGAAACTGTTCATAAAGTAGACATTGATATTGATAATATTTAAGAAGTTTGGAATTTTTGCTGTTAACATCTTCTATGATTTGGGATATCCAAAGTGGAACACGCTATAAACAGTTTCTACAATATGACGAAAAACGAGACATTGAAGGCTTGAAACTCCAACACCTTGATTAATTATTGATGCTGTGATGATGCCATCTGTAAAACGGCTAATAGTATGCTAGAAAAGACTTCTTTTGAAATGTTGCTCATGCTTACCAATCGATTAAGAGGCGATAAAGACAGCTATTTACTTACCGTTCTGCTTCACTTCCTAGCGTCCCAATGAAAATGACAAATGTATTGACATCTGGATCACTAGATATAGCCTTTGTAAATTCATCTGTACTAATACCGTAGCGTTCAAAATTAGCATCACTAAAAACAATGACGAAATGCTCATCGCCAGGATGTTTTGTGACATTTTTAATTGCAAGTCTTGTTGCTTCCAATGTGTTATCACCACTCCAGCAGTATTGAGAATGAGCGTACATCTTCTGTAATACAGTCAATCTATCACGCTCGTGCTTAGGTGGGTCATCTTGATTGACAAATTCTATGTCAGGAGCATCACCAGAATGGCCAATAATATCATACTAAAATAAAAACGATTTCATAATAATAATCATTTATCAAACTTGTTCACTATGAGCTTTAGGATTTACTAAACAAATGCATCAGATATGTCCCAAAAAGAAATTGATTCTCAGATTTATTATTAAACAGGTATTTACCTTGCTACTGACACAACTTCAAGTGAGCAACAAGATCTGTTTTGGAACATTAGGAATATTTTTTCACCTTGAATTTATTTTCATAAGAATGAAAAGCCTCCATTGCCATGCAAACAGCCTCTAGCTCTCGCTGCAGCCTCTGATCCATGCCATTAAATCGATACATACTGCCGCTGACATCAACAACTAAACGTAATTGTTTAGGAAGGTCTTGTACGCTGCCAGCCTGTAAAGAATAGCAGACCATTGCATTGTCCATCAAAAGTTACAGATGGATTAAAATACCATTTCAACAACATTGCACAAAGAAGAATGGGATAATCTGCAGTTTAAAAAAATGAAAGATCTGGGACTTTCTGATTTAGGTGGGGAACCAGAAGACATTGACAAACGGGAGTGGAAACAATGCCGTAAAATTCTAAAACGCAAAAAACAAAACAGCAGTGAGATGATTGCTGAGGCACAAAGTTGATAAACCAAGCAAAGGGAAGCATCAACACAAAATATCTGAAAAAAGTATCACGTGTCAGATGTGCTTCAAGTAGTGAAATTAAAACAATCAATATCAATATTTAAATGGAAAAAAAGTAGTTTACTAATACTGTAGTAATATTCATTATGCGCATGTGTTGAATTGGCGAGTCTTTTTATCTGTGAACACATTGAGCCTTGGATTTCTGGGGAAGATTTTAAAAAATTTAAGTTCTCAAAAATAATTTTTTCAAGCCCTGGGCCAAAAACAACAGATAGAAATCGTAGACTAAATGTAGTGAAATGGTTATGACATTGGGTATAAATGTATTAGGTCTACAACTTTACAACGGAAAACAGGCAAGGTGTTAGCATATTACATGTGAGGCATTGTGGGAATAGTGGATCTTTCATGAAGCTGGTGGATAAAACTCACATAAACTAGAAGATTTAATAAAGCACAGCTTATAAAAAAAAAGATTTTTACCTGATCTTTCATGTCTCCTCTTTTCTTGTACACATTCTTCTCACCAACCAGACCTTCAATTAATTTTAAATCATCTAATTCACCTGATGTCTGGTGCTTCATCCATACTCGTTCCTCATTTTTTGCTTGTGCAGAATCAAGAATGACTCGCAAAGAATTAATTTGAGATGAAACATTGCGTAGAAAACTATTATAAAGATCATGATCTGTCTTGTTCATGCCAATCTCCTTCAGCCTAAAACAAAAAGTAAAATATGATGATAGAAATTGAAAGTCAAACAATTTCAACTACTATCCCAAAATTTCGAAATCATTTCATCTATCAAATGAAACTCATAAAAGATTGTTACTATTTTGATACCCTCACTAGATAAAAGGGTCTCAATGTAATTCAGTTGGAGACTGTGAGAAAGTGCAGTCAAACACATACATACCCTACACTAACTGCTTTATTTTTGGCTCGAATAAAGAAATTCAAGTTTTTACTATATCATAGACACACAAATTCATTCTTACAAGAAAACGGTCTGATAACCTAAAACAGAAATAAATGTTTACTTTTCCTGCAGAGCCTTTCTGCCCATTTCTCTTGCAGCTTTCTTGACATGTTCAGGTACAGAGTCTTTTTCTTCGTCTGACAGCTGATGGACATCATGACCTGCATCCAAGCGATATGGACCACCTTTTCCACCTAGACCAGCGGTATCCCTACCCCCTGTCCCACCAGCCCATGTGTTACCTCCAACATGGGGGGTGTTATCAGGGTCAATCTACAACAATAAATCAAATATAAGTAATTGTTACAAAGCACCTAATTGGCATGGTATGGAGTTGATAATTTAAACCATTGTAATTCAACTATTCAATCTAATCGAAAAGTTAGATGACAAATTTGATTCATAATTCATCCTTATTAGAATATATGATTGTATTTTCAAAGATGTCTAGAAAATGTTACATAAGCCTTTTTATATTGAACAGGAGTTCACTGAATTAGGTTAGGATGACTCTGATATCTCTTGAGTCGGAAATGGAGTTAGGGTCTTCTCTTGAAAGGATTTAATTCAAATTTAGAATTTTAAAAAACTGGATCTGCATAAGACTAAAGTCTGTCTGTCTGTCTGTCTGTCTGTCTGTCTGTCTGTCTGTCTGTCTGTCTGTCTGTCTGTCTGTCTGTCTGTCT
>JANVCG010008528.1:0-13065 GCA_025505365.1 Haliclystus inabai | reverse complement strand
AAACAGTCCCCTACAATAGGCTCACAGGGTTGCCAGTTAAGCCATGGATTCCATTCTGAATGTCAAAGAAAGAAGATAGTAATTAGTGATAAAACAAAAGGAAATCTCAGTTGTGGCTTTTTTAGTTTGAAAGTCTCGTGTTGTTGAAATAAGAAAAATATTTGGAATCATTTCCGGCCCAATTTCAAGTTTTTTCCTCTCATGATGATACAATTACTGCTTGCCATAGATTCTTCCAGGTCAATTGTTTGTTTTCTGGTATTGGCAGTTTCAGAGCAGAAGTGAAATCGTGAAATTTTTTCAAAAATGTATCCAACAGTAAAGTATTGAAGCATTCATAGTCTATGGAAGTTAGTGAGAAGATTATGTTCACTATGAGCTTGACTAGGGCAAATTGTAGCCTGAAGATTCAGCTAATGGCTATATAATAAATTATACAAATTGTGTAAGAGGTAAAGAGTGTGTTTGTCTTTTGATGGGAAATCTGTTCTGTATACGCCTTTCTTAGCTTTCATATCAGTACTTGCTAGGCTATTTCTTTCGTGATGGGGAGAATTACTGTAAAAAAGCTACTTAGAAGTGACATACCAGGACAAGCAGGAATGTTACACTGTTGAGTCATTGAATATTCACCATCACAAATTCTTCCACCGTTCTGTGGTGGAATGCATGCTCGATGAAAAGCTTGTATGCCGCCACCACAACTCAGAGAACAAGTGCCCATTGCTACCCATGTTGACCATATACCATGCACTTGATTTTGGAGGAGATAAAAAATATAAAATAAAGCTATATTGCTGCTCAATGAAGGAATCAAAATTCATGTATTGCAATGCTTCTCAATATAAGATTATCACTATGGTGACCTCTAGCCTATGCACCAGGCCGATATCACGCTACGCTCACTTCGCTAAGGCGTAGGAAAATTTGTTGTTCAAAATTGATGCGCCATTTCAGAAAATCGAAGTGAGCTGCTAGCTCCAATTTATCGATTTCATTATCCCTGTTGGATTTGTAAAATATATGTGATAATACTACATGAAAACATTCATAATAACAATAGACTTACATTTAAGGGGGTTCGTGACACTAGCTGCATTTTTAATCTACAATGAACAGTCTCCTTGTTTTCCCGAATATTAAACATGGCGGAATGTGGTGGTATGATCAAGAAGAAAACTTTTTATATGGATTTTGAACTGAAAACAATAGGTCGAATGAAGAAAAATTAATACATTGCAGGGTTCTGTTTTTTAACTCTTGTGTCACAAATTGTTTTGAATAAAAATCTAGTGCTTTGGTTAGCCACGCTAGAAAATTGAAAAGACTGTCAGAACCTGATGGCGTAATTAGAGCCTCGTGGTTGATCACTTTGTCATTCTTAACTAGTGTAGACCGCTAACAAAGACATTGAAATTTTTTGAATTATGTTCAAATTGATTTACTTGGATGTTATGGTGTTATTTTTCACATTGATATCAAATATTGTTTTTTAATTCATGATAAGCGTTAACAGTTTTCAAGAAAATATGTGAAATTGACCATTCTTCTATTGATTCAAAGAAAACTAATACAGTTACCCACGTTCTTCTTTTGAATTTAGATAGTACTTTGCCTTATTATTGTCTCCAGAAAAAATAGTAATTTATAATAGTGTGGTATGACTGAATTATTAAAAAAAAATTGGTGAATCGTACAAAATATGTGTCATGATAAAATGGCTGTGCAATCAAAATCAAAAAACAAATTCTAAAACTATTTTGATGATTGCATTTTTATGATGGTAGAGTGTTTTAATCTGATTTTTCAAACTCAAACTCATTCTGTGTTTGAATGACGAGTACAATGGATGTAAACATGAGGGATCAAATTACCCCATGAAAATAAAGGGGATTCAGCTGCCCCTCATACCCCGACCAATATGGTGGCCCCTAATTTTTATTTCGAATTTTAATGCAATGTAACAATAGGGCATTGCGGAACAAGGCTAGGTGACTGCATCGTGTACATCTTCTTATCAGTGGAGAATTCGGGTGTTCTCAAATCTCAGAATCTACACTTGCCTCAGCTAGAGGCATAAGACTATAGATATATTCGAACAGTATTTCTCTCTAGCTTGGAATATTTTGAAAAGGTAAAATGCCGCAGTATCACAAGCAAGCACTGTAGCTCACAGTCACAGGATCATTCGATGACCAACACGTTCATCACTGAACGAAGTGTAGGCAATATAGGGAGTTTCAGATTTTATATAATTTTATATATATTTCCTACTTACCATTGTTGCCATTGTAACACGATTTCTGCAAAAGTCAACGAAAAAGGAGTCATAATAATTTGTAAAAACAATCACAAATTGGAGCTGAGTGGAGATCCATTACATATAAACGTTTTCCACTTGGTTCTTACAAAAAATTATTATGATTATTTATAACGCATTTTTAAGCTTTTATTACTTTCGTTTACCATAGAACAGAGCAATAACAGACATAAATAAAACTTCACTTGAAAAAAATACCAATATATTTTGTGCCAGTACTTTATAGGGAATTTGCGCTTACTTCGGAGATTTCTCATCACTTGAATTTGCGGGCAAAGTGGTTTTCAATTAATTATTGCTTGGTCAACAGGATTTTATAGCCTTTCTAGCTGCAGACAAACTCTGAGCATTAATTAAATAGCTAAATATAAACATTTTATCATGATTATAATTACTAATTACTAACGGATTTTTGAGTGCTAAAATCTATTAGAACCCTCACAAAGTCCAAGATATTCGTTATACTAAACAGTCTTTTACAAACAATAGTTAGCCTTCGGGTTTTGACTCGCAATTTGAGACTCAAAAGCCTTGAAAAAAAAATTTAACTTACCTTTTCGAAGCGGGAATACAAAAAATCCACTACTATTGGAAACCGGTTAATGTTTACATCGTATCCAGACCTTAGTAGATAGCAGACAGTGGTTCTGTACAAAACTTCCGTACAGCCAATTCGAATTTTGCATCGATGTAAACATGAGAGTTGGCTGGCTGTTCTAACTCTTTCAAGTAGAAAAAGATTTTCTTTTTGTATCTCCAATACTTTGATGATGCCACAACTGACGTTATTCACATTCTTCAAATTGTTGTCGTGAACACAGATTTCATTGCCATTTGTTAAAACAATATACAAATTCAGATAGAAGATGTAAGTTATGCCCTGCTTAGACATATTATTACTGCCAATGTAGAAGTCCAGTAATCAAAATGTCAAGTGTTTTGAATGTCTTGAGTCCTGTAGCCACTGTTTGTACGTGAAGAAGCAATTTCAGACAACAAATGTACGTGATGTAAAATTAATAAACTAGCAAGGGCATGGAGTGAACTCAATATCAGATAATCATTTAAATTAATATTTGATCACTCAAGTAGATTACATCTGACAATGTATAATTGATCTTGATTGCTATCGAAATCTATCCTAACGTTTTCTACATCTTTTATGACATTAGAGGTCCTTAGGTCCACCCATATCAATCGATTAAACCTGTACTTTTATCGAATTTCGCTTATTAGTTTCGAGATTCGACAAAAAGTCGGTGAAAAATTACAGGTGCTCACATAATCTTATATCAGCAATTAACGGAGCTCAATTTAAAGGACAGCTAATTGTACAGAATATTTCATAAAATGTACAAGCATCAGTATTACTCGCTCATCCGGGGCAAGCTTATTTAAAATTCCATTGTAAAAAGCAGCGATCAAAAATTATATTGCAAAGCTCTCAATAGACAATCTCGAACCATATTTTCAACAGAAGCAAAGTAAAACGAAATTATGATAGCTGTTTACTGGCAAGTAAGAAAACTTTCTGTGTGAAGTGTGGTAAACCCTCTTGGTCCATGAACACGACACAGCATTCCTCCATAGATAAATTATCAACAAAGGGAGCTCAACAGTGATTGAAAATTCAAAAATAGTTTGAAGGGAATATCTTCACATGGCTTACTCAACAATTATGTCAATCTGTGTTTTTTCAGAAATTCTCATTGTGTTGTGCACACTGATATATACACAAAACACATGAAATAAACTCGTGTACGAAACTCTCAGAATGCATGTTGGACATCAAAAGAGGATAACAGATCACAAAATTGAATTTACATCATTAGCAGCAATATAATACAATTTATTATATCATTACATATGGATGGCAAAATGCTATTACTGCTGTATAAATTATAAATTACAGACCATGCATGCAAGTTCAGCAGCGTTCTTGTGTGGGAAATACAGTAGTGGAATTAACATGCTCCTACTTTTTCAGCCATGCCCCGCGATAATTTCGCAAATCTCACAAGAAATGTTGAAAATTTGAACAAAATGAGTTAAGATAACAAGATACGAGTGGCAACAAACCTTCTAGGTAGGTATTTTGTTGATGACCATTTTTCTTGTAACAGCTGTCAGTTGACACTGGGACAGGTGGATGTGAGCTGTTGCTCAGAAAACGCGTGAAACTCAAGTTGGAAAGAGTGAAATTCGTGTCATTTTCTTCTCAATAAAACGCAGCAAACGCTAATAAATGCGTTTATAATGTGGAATGGTGCATGTATAATTTACAGCACGTTTTTAATTTACTTATTACTTTATCAACCTGAATTTCGTCATCAAATGGCTGACAGGGAAGAAAGTAGCCTACACAAAATTTGTGGAACAATATGAGGCGTGGCTAACATTCTACTATTTCTGTACAAAACTGAAAAATGTGAGACGTTATAGTCGAAAAAATAATTTCCGAATTGCTTCCAACTCACATCATGTTTTGTTTGAAGTAAACCCTAAATCATTTTAGTCATATCCTAAAATCGAGCAAACCGCCCATCGTAATTGGAGAGACCAGAGTGTAATTCCATATCAATAAACTTGGCATTCTACTCGTGCAATATCAAACATTTTATTCTGAGTGCGAAACCAATACGGCAATTATACAATTTTCCTTTCACGCAAATCGAAAATGCTAAAGTAGCTCATGTTAAATAAAACACAGTAACATCTTTCGCGCGTTTGATGTAAACTAAATTTTCAAAATTAATTATTTTAAACAGTAGATGGGAAATCTTTAATAGGTAAACATATCTGTAAAAGTGTACTACTATCCTCTTTACATTCGATCGGCAAATTAATAATTTATTACTGTTACAAAGCCGATAAAGCTCGATGCTGTGGAGGAAGTCTCTAGTCCTTTTGATCAAATCTGTTTTTCCCAAAATTACCTCACTTTTGTAGCTCTAGCATTGAAAATATAATGGCGTGATCAGTAAGGAAGTGAAATGGCAATTAAGTAAGAAGTAGCAGCTCAATTTTATGATTGTAAATCTACTTGCAGATTTCAGATTGATAACACAACATAACTTCTCAACAGATGGAAATAAGGAAAATTAGCCAGTAATTGTTTGTGAAAGCTGAAAAATGAGGCATTACTTACTCTTGCCGAAAAATAGACACGACTACCAAAAATTACTTCCTCTGAAAAGTAATTAATTACTATGATAAATTAATCAAAAAGTAAGGATTACCCTAATCCGTTACTCAAGTAAAGGTTTCTCCGCAGCCCTGGTTGCTGTAATCGAAAAAACGTTTGGATTCGCACAGAACGCTTTCAAATACTTTCTTTATGATGATCAAATCACAGTTTGAGTTAGTTTGTTACTAATGTACAGACTGAGTAAGTCTGATGTAGCTTTGGCTAAATTAGAGCAATACAGATGACATGCCCTTATGAATTCAGTTCTTACTTGATTCTTTCAAAAGCATTTCAAACAGTTTTACTTTGCATATAAACTTGCAGATTTGTTGTGCATTTTTGAAGAGATCTATCCTTTTACAACAACGAGGTACATTAATTTTCTCTTGCATAGCCATAAACTCGATTCGTATGTATATTTATAAATTTATGGAATGTTTTCCCGACTTCTGATTGGTCAAGAGCTAATTTGAAAAAAGCTATACAGATTAGTTTTGAGGCTATACAGATTAGTTTTGGGGCTATACAGATTAGGTTCTATGGCAACGTAAGATTCTAATCAATCTATTCATGTTTGATTGACGTTACGCAGTGTTATTTAGTGCTGCGATGCTGACGTGTTCGACTCATTCGAATCCTTTACAAAGCTCAAGAGGGATTTGTGAACACAAGACCAACACAAGCAATTGAATTTTTTAGACCAAACTTCATTCATAAGTTGTTGTTGATAAAATTATAAATGCGATATGGAACTTAGTAATAAGGGCTGTATGGCGCTCTATTAACACTCGAGGTTCTGTGAGACACGCGAAGAGCTAAGAATCACTCTCCACGGCTCGTGATTTTAGTACGCATTTCTTGTGTCTCACCACGCACCGCTCGTGTTAATAGAACGCCATACATAATTATTTAAAAGATTCCAGCGTTCTTAACGCATACCAGCAGCGTTTGAAAGAGGTATCTAACTCAGAACAATCTAATTTTGATAAACCACCCTTTACACTTCAATGCAGCAGCACTTTAGAAATCAGGAAAACAATTTGGCATACCAGTTCTACAGAGCACTTTCCTTGCGAATAGTAACTACACTTATTAGCCATAGGGAATAATGGTACCAAGAAATTATAATTAGAGCAGAAATTTGATCACTCGAATTTTGATCTTGTTGATTTCAAAGAGGCTAATTCCTCATCTTACCTTTATCAAAATTGGCTGAACAATAATCTCGAGTGATGAAGAACATTGTTGTAGAGATGATTATTTCGCAAAATCATTGTAAATCAGGTAAAGGTTAAATTGGCATTCCTTATCTTACTATTTTCATATCAGTTTGGAGATTTAGGAGGATAATTGTACTTCGAGGATAAGTATATTGAAATCATTTAAAATGTTTCATACCAGGGCATCCAACAGCATAACACGGTTGTGTAATCGAATCTTCACCATCACACATCCTCCCTCCGTTTTGTACAAAGCACACTCGACTGGAAGACTGCGTTCCGACACCACAGCTCGTGGAGCAACCACCTACTTGCCATTGCGACCATCGACCATGTACTAAAATTTTAAAACGATCAATGTATAGAACTTGTGATATTTCTGCTTAAGAATGTACTCATGAGCATAATTATTAGCTCAATAGGCATGAAAAGCATTCTAACACCTGAAATTCTAAGAGAAATAGCAAGTTTCTAATCAAAAGATGGAACGGCCTTTTCTCGGCGATAGTTAGTTGCAAAATCAGCTTTCAGTCTTGTCTATATCAATCAGGTTTTACCAAGGATGTTGAATCATTTTCATTGAGATTTTGTTGATCTAATGTCGCCCTTGTATCACAAATAATTCACACGCTAAACATCTGCTTGCCATGTTGTTTTCACGCGAAATTCTGGTAGCTGAGTTTCATTTTTTATATTCATTGAATATGGCTTTTTCTATGCAGTAAATTTGAATTGGCATAGAAAGACTCCTATGTATATCGACTGTAAAAATATTCAACCTGCTTTCCATGAGAATAATCCCAACGTCTATATGTTTAAGAAACGCACAAAATTTGCTCATTCAAAGGGAAACGGTATAATAATCCAATCAGGGCTGATATCAGCTCACTATTTTCAATCAATTACAAGCAAAGGGGAAGGAACATATGTCGATTTAAAACTGTTTCCTGCTTTGAAATCAAAAATGTTAATTCATATGCATCAGACCACAGCTACAGCCAAATTCTTCACTAAGCATCAGCAGTTATTTATAAAACAACAAGGAAATAGAATCGATCCACGTCTAATTAAAATAACAAATTTTCCTATACATTAAGTAGTCAATGTATTGTTGTTGACGTACAAATGTACGTCCTAGAAGCTTACTATTCAACGTGAAGAATCAAGTTGTTACGTTACAACTCCTTAACCGAACAATTTTTCATAGGAAGCTGTCTCCTGCGAAACTTTGCCCAATTTTGATTCAAACTACAACAAACCCGATATTTGCAATTCAAATCGAAGTTTGCCTATTTCAGCACAAAAATCAAATTGCGGCATTATTTTATTTTTGATGTCATGTCACACTAGGGTTTTTCAAATAATGGACTCAGATATTAGGAAATTAATGTTGAAAGTTTTATAGCATTTGCCTTTTTGTTCAGAAAGGGTAGAATTTCGTTGGTGAGAGGGATAACGTCAATCAGGTTGCTCGATCAAAATGATCATAATTAAAATATTGTTTTGCTTTCTTTCCGATAATGTACTAGCGGTGGTTTTGTGGTTTTACGTGACAAGCAAGAGACACGCTGCATTGAAACAATGCACTTGCAGGTACCAAAGTCAAGTACGCTGTATTTATCCTAGAAACAGGATGTGGTCCAGGGTTAAGGCCATCAGCTGGGAGGCCGATCAGAGGCTACAATATTTCTAGGGAATACAAATTTCAAAGAACTAAACTGTTGAAATTTGAAAAAGAAAATACATCGAAAGATTTGACTGAACGCAGATCCTGAACTAATACATCTCGCGATCCGCTATTGCTTGTTACAAACGAAATTTACGTTTTAGATTGACCATCAATAAGAAGTGTCTTTTGAGTAAAAATAAGTAACCTGCAGTAGGAATGCGTTTGAATAATCTATATCGGTCTGATTTCAATCATTTTTATTTGCAATTCAATGATATTGGCTGGTCTATACGCAGACTAATCATCGACCAACCTGTAAGCTATTTAGGGCAAAAAAATACGTGATAGTGAAGGTTCTAGAATCAATTTATGTTAAATGTATATCTCGGCTATGGAGTTACGACGGATTTGGATAGAACTAATTTTTTTATCCGTACATGTTTCTGTTGCGTTTTTGCATAGTGCGACTCCTTCCTATCCAAAAATCAGCTCAAACATGGAGTTTCGATGTCGTAAATTTGGAGCTGGGTAAGTAACGAAGTATTTTCACACAAGAGAGTTTGACCGTGAATTAAGTCGTACAACAGCACTCTTTCAGCTCTACGCGAGAAGAACGCAGCGCAAAGCAATTCAATTTTATACTGTAATAATGTCCGCGTTCATAGGACTCTCTCAAGCTACTTTTTTAATTGTGAGGTATATAAATTAAGAGCAAGAGACCTTTAAAGTTGAAAATTTTTAATTGTAACACCATTTCCGTCAAGTGTTTAGTCGCACATCACCACGACTTATTTTGTTGCTATGCAACACCCTTGGAGATCGACCAGACCCGTGATTGAATGACGACAGAAATTGATGCGATGATGTGCTAGCCGATTAAACACTAAACGGGAAAGGTGTTACTATTAAAAATTTTCAACTCTAAAGGCCTCTTGCTCTAAATTTATGAACATCACAATTAAGAAAAGTAGTTTAAGAGAATCCTATGAACACAGACATTATTGAAGTATAAAATTGAACTACTTTGCGTAGCGTTTTTGTCGCGTAGAGTTGACAGAGTGCCGTTGTACGACTTAATTCACGGTCAAACTCTCTTGCGTGAAAATATTTCGTTACTGACCCAGCTCAAAATCTGCAACATCGAAATCTTTAAAAATGCCATCTTTGAGCTGATTTTTCGATAGGAAGGAGTCGCGCTATGCAACATGAAATATGTAAACATCACAGAAACATTTACGGAATTAGTTCTATCCGAATCCGTCATAACTCTATAGCCAAGATAAACACTTTAACAAATATAAGTCAGGAAACCTCTGAGCTGTAATGTTTCTAAAATTTGGAGGCCTTGATACCGTAAAATTGATTTTCCTGATTATTTTTTTAATTCTGCTATTGCATTAAGCATTTAAAGCAGTAAACATAAAAATAAAAGCTTTTACATACCAATTAGGTATTTTAAGACGAGAGTTTAGTAAAATTAGAAAAAAATTCAAGAATTACAAATGTTGGTATCCAACTTACGTATGACATAGATAGTCATTATTTTCGAAGGCTAGCAGGTCAGTATCATGTTTCGATTATATTCAATAATGATTTCATAAATAACCTGAAAATCAACTTCGCATACTATTTATTGTCACTCTCGTTCTGCGTTTTTTATTGATTCACAAATACGCAGGGATTATTTCAAAAGCATGCATATCCAGAATGTAGAATTCAAGAAAGCTCTACAATAGTAGTACATTTATAAACTTTTTTTGCTATCACTCATGCGGAGCTGCTATACGTATGCTTATCACTTAATTGATTTGAAAATCAAGGTGCTATAGACATCATTCGAACACTTTGAAGGACACCAAGCCTTCTAACACGATATAGTAGAATTCACTTACCAATTGCTCCACTGTAACAAGATTTCTGGGAAAGAAGAAAAAAATAAGAGTAATAAAAGTGAAATCCTTTTTCCAAAATTATTTTAGAGTACCAAGGTAATGAATTGCAAAATATATGTAATTTAGATATCGAAATGCAAATATACAGATGAGTGCCTCAAGAAGCAACGTGATTTTGAAGAGACTCTTTTTACAAAACATTTCTATCCTTGTTACTCGCATTTAATTTTTACGTTTTTATCGGATGTTTTGAATCCATGACTAAGCAATAACATTATACCTTAAACATCAATGAGAGAAGAGATACAACTAAAACATTTTTACAGGATCAGCAATAAAACTTAAAGTGACATTAGATTCTTCGAGAAAGCTCGATATACTTGTGCACACATCAGTGTCGATGTTTTTGGCTATCGATCAATAGGATGTATAACTGCGGGTAACATCCTAATTAGAAGTCAGGCACTAGAAGGGCGATTGTTGACAGTGGGTTTTACGAGAAGATTGACGGCAAACCTAGGCGCATGTTGTCCTGCTAAAATAAGATAAATCTTTCACACTTTACAAATTATTCTCATAGCTACATTTAACCTTACTTTTATTTATCACTATCAAACCTAAGCATAATCTTCATTTTAAAGTTCGAATGAATTTGAAAATAATGTAGGCTCCAGTTTAATCATCTTGTATGACAATAGCATTTATGCGTGAAAGTGCTTGTGAGATTATTTATAACAAATTCTGTTGAAGATTATTTCATTATAGAGTTTATACGAAACATAACAAGCAAAATTCAAATACAATAGTAAACCTGAAGCAAAATAGATCCAACTTACTTTTTCAAAATGAATGTTTGAGGAATCATCAACAGAGTGGAAGACATTAACATCAGCAGCAGCTCTAGCTCTGAGTAGATGACAATCGGGTGAATTGTATGAGACTCCAACACAAGCAGTTCGACGCTTACATCGATGTAAACATAAGAGTTTGCTGGCTGTGTAAATTCTAGCAAGAAGAATAAGGTCTTCAGTTTGTTTTTCCAATGTTTTGACGAAACCACTTGTTACATCATTGGCATTCTTTAGGCTTCTGTCATTGATACAAAATCCATGGCCATTTCTAACCACAATACACATAGCAAGAGTGATAACGTGCCAACTGGCGTACATTACTGCCAACCTAGAGTTATATTGACCAGCCTTGCAATGGTTGAGAAAGTCACGAGGTATAGCAGTAATGCTTGCACTTGTCAGAATAAGCGTGGACGTGACAAAGTAGATAAATGTAATCCAAATTCAGGGAATAAATAGCAAAAATAATTAATTATTCACTCTCAAAACATTAGATGCTGCTGATTGAAGCACAAAGGATGCTGATCAATGGATTGTAGGTCACAGTTCTTTCCGCATATTTTGCAAACTGAATAGCACGTCTGAGTTTGTACATATGTGTGTACGTGAGGGCATATTGATTTCAATTCATCAACAAAAGTAAACAACTCACAGTGTTAAATATAGATAATAAGATACCTTTATGAAATGGTCGATTTTGTTTCCTATCATCTATATGATAAGTAGACAAACCATTCCTAACTTATTTAACTGTTATTTCAGACCATTTATCACATATTTGATCAAACTTTCATAAATATTGCTATTGGAGTCCAAATAGTAATTTTCAGCTTAAATATAGCCTCCTGCAAACGTCCAAGATGAGATCTGGGCAGAAGTAAACAATTTCATGAAAACACATACTTATCTATCAGTTATCATATGATGGAAATGCTTAACTTTATTCCATGGAGTCATCTCCTGGGAGTTACCTAGAATATCTCGTTGGAAAATATTATAAGTAAGTGAATTAGCTTTGTGATTTCGGTATAGCAATTCTAGACGAGGGTTGATGCTGCATCACAGTCTTAGGGCACACAGCAAAAGTTATAAGAATACTCTTTGTCTTTGTGTAGATTTAATAAGATACCTCAAGCAATAATATTTCACTTTTATTGCAAAAAAATTCATAACAAATTTTCGGCTGCTTCATGCGACCATTTTCAAATTAAAATAATTTGAGCTGCAAAGTAGTCTATTTAATCAAGTTATACTATGTATTCTCCATTGTCACTCTTCGCATTGCGTACGTCACCATGAAGTCTACTTTTTCCCCGTTGCTGTCAATCACTCGCCCTACGTGCCTATACAATGCCCCTGCAGTTTTGTGTCGAGAACGAAAAGATCTCACGGGGCATTATTAGTTTTGTTCCACAATGCCCTATTGTTAAGTTGCACCTCACTGACATAGGGCCTTGCAAAAATTGATGGTCGAAAGTGTTTCGTTGGACGAAATGAAAAGACTGTTTACCCTTTTATACTGTTTTTAAAACACTTTTAAAATAAGAAACACGCCATAAAATGCAAGTCTATTGTCATTGTGAATGTTTTTATGTAATATTATTACACATATTTTACAAATCCAACAGTGATAATGAAATCAATAAATTACAATAGACAGCTGAAGTTTCTTTTACTTTCCAACGTTGAATCCCCTTCCAATCTTCCTCAAAAAATATATGCCAACAGGCTGATACACTCAAGATTGATATTCTTATCAATAAAGAACTTGAAGGTTTGTTCCCTTCGTTTCCGTGGCATTATTATAGACTTCGTGGCTACCGATTGCAACGATCGCGAAAACACAACCAAATCTTGCTTGCCAGGCTCGTGTGAGGATTGTGATGTATTGTCCAATCATGAGAAAGAATGTCACACTACGTAATG
>JANVCG010008418.1:0-13065 GCA_025505365.1 Haliclystus inabai | reverse complement strand
GTTACTTGGTAGAATTATTTTCTTTCTCAAATAGTCTGTAGTTACCAGCAACCCTGTTGAACATTTGTGCAATTTTGGGACAGCTTTCAAACTAAATCTCAAGCAGCAATGTGAAATCCTTTCCTTCTTGGATTGATGAAAATGCCACTTTCGGGATAGAGCACCATAGAGTCAGCCATGTCAGCACAAACACAATAGAAAAGGATTCATAGCCGCTGTTGGCCTTTATATAAAATATTGCAAGCTTTTATGAAGATACTAATGGTCAATGCTGGAAATTAGCTTACTTGTTAGTTCGCATAATACCAAATCTGTTGTCTGTGTACCACCACTTGCAACAAACTGATCGGTGTAATGGCTTAAGATCTGTAATAAAACTGAAACAATTAGAATAAATGAACTTTTAAAATTGAAATGTATCAAAGACTTGACTATATGACTTGCAAAAAATTGTGCATTGCTATGTCAAATGACTCTATCCCATTGAACAGTTATCCTGGAGAAGGGTTTTCTAGAGAACATTATTTTTGCAATTTATTGGAATTGCCTCCTTGTGAATGTCACGTTTCTTTGTAAGGAATTATTCAAATAAACTTTGAAAAGAAACTTCAGTTGGCACTCTTTCTAGTTGAAATCATGCAAAGAGCAATACGAGGATGTTTTGATGGAAGGGGTGGCAATAGTTAAATTGTACTTAATTGCTTTGTTACCACAGAAGACATCTGTTATAAATTAATGAATCAGATATACTCTTCATTTGATTATGTCTTTATTTACTCAGTAAACCCCTCAGAGCCATCAATTCATGAGTAAATCAAATGATTTTTGTAAAAATATTGATAAACACATACCTGCGCAAAGCTTTGTAATCCTTCAGAATCAAAAAACATTTTCTGGAAAAAATCAAGAAAATAAATTAAACAACATGTTTTTCGCAAACTTATCTTAGAACATACAGTACATACTATTATGACACTTGTAAAACTAATAGAAAAATTTTGAAAGAGATTTAAACCACCATATTTTGAACTGCAATTTTATCTGGCTTGTTTTTATAATTTTATTTTACATTATTTATATCAAAACACAATGTCTCCTTTCGTGTTATAGTCATTCTGTGCAATTTGTTGGTGATCGTTGCATTGTTTTTGAGCTCCATCATAGAAATATTGTTTGCATTTGATTATTAATTAAATATTTAGCCATGATGTCATCTCTTGTAAGCTTACAATAATTAGGAGATCAAAGAATTGTTTTAAGGAGAAGCGAAATTTGGTTTCAATTGATTATATTAGAGTTTGTATTCCACCTTCATGACAACAATTCAAATTCTACTTCAATTACAACAGATTTGGACTGCAAAGGAAAAACTAATAGTAAATATAGCAAAGAAATGACGGCAAGTAAGTAAATACTAAATACAATAGATATTTCAGATGGTTCAGAAAAAATTGCAGTGAAAGAAAATGTAACAAATGTAAATGCAAAAAATTTGATAACCAGTATTTAATAATTTCAATTTGGTTGGGACTCATGCAAAAATGATAGGAGGGCTTATAAATATAAAAAAAATGTTTCATCTCATTTAAATTGATTACAAAGAGCATTCTAGGAAGCTTTGGGTTTATCAAATGATGTTATTCAACACAGCTGATTCGAAATAATTGACATCACAATTGATGGATTCAATCAGCCAGCAAAAGTACCTCAGTAGAAAAAGAAAATTTGATCAAATAATCAGTTCCGACAGCGAAAATGTAGATGGTGACTTTGCTGTTGAAACTAATGATGACAATATTGATGGCGGAGATAAAATTGCTACCTCCAGTTTCAAGAGCGTAGTAATGCACAATGAAGAATTGACAACGATCTTACAGCAACCTTTGTACAAAGATTGTCTAAACACTTTTACAAGTACTTTGATCAAAAATTTCCTTTTTTTCGAACTACCCTGCGATGAGTAAACAAGTGCTTTCTCAGCTTTTGTACAAAGAAAATTCTTTTTCACCAAAACCAAATATAATACCAGAAAATTATAACAATTCACAAGCAAGAACAACACAAGCAAGAAAGATGTTGAACAATTCACCAATTAAACCAAGTTTACATGATGTTTGCGCAAACAACTGTCTGATTTATACAAAACAATTTTCATCATCTACTTCATCTCACACAGTTGTGGTGAATCTCGAAAATCTGATGGCAAGCCGTCGAGAACTTTCTACAACTTACCCTTGAGGGAATGTACCATAAAACTATTCAGAAACAGGCACATATTCAAAATCGTGCAAGAGCATCATTTTGTAACTACCAACGATGCAGAGCTTAACGATGTACACAATACACCCAGATGGAGAGATTTACAGAGTTCAAATGGTTATTTTGAAAGAGATCCGAGAGGATTTCTTTTTCCACTGGTGGCATTGACCCGTTAATAATCAAGCCAATGAATACAAGAGCAGGTGGAAAATGCTCATCGGGTTGATAAATTTTCCGCGTAAATTGAGATTTTCATTCCCTAACATTTTTTCAATTGGTCTAGTCCCTTCAAGCGAAGGAAAAGAGCCGTTAAGTATGGAACCATACATTCAACTCATCATCAATGAGCTCTATAAGTCTAAACGGTATGATGATATACCATGCATACAAAGAAGAACATTTCCAACTAAAAGCAACGATTTATTCATACGCCCTTGATTATCTCGGCATAAAAAAAAATTCAAATATGCTGGGTCTGGAGCGTACCGGGGATGCTGCTGGTGCAATGCGAGAAGTAACAAAATATACAGTGATCATTTTTCCATATCCATGCCACAAAAGCTAAAGCTTAATAATGGTATTCAATTGTTAATTTTCAAGGACATTATTGCAAGCACTGTCGTAAAATAGTTTGGCCTGAATCATGGTTAATTATCAATTACACTTCCTTGGTGAGAAGACAATAAAAATAAAATCAAAAAAAATTAAAAGTGTTGAGATTTCATTTAATCATTTTTTATAGCAAAATATGTTGCATTTTTACAAAATACGATGCCAATCTCTGAAGCATCCGTCAGGCTGCCCCTCCCTACACATTTAAAATGTGCTACATATTTGTACCAAAATTTAGATTCAGATCAACTTTGGATCCGATTCATAGAATTCTAGCTTAATGTAATCAGTTTGATTATGAGGAAATACAACTGGAGCTAACCAAAGCAGGTTAACTTTTTGTGGAAGACCATTTGGCCTTGCAATACTTTCTTTAAAAGAACTCGGAAGGTCATACTGAGGAGAAAGTTGTTACAGTGGAACCAAAAGGCATCTTGAAGCTGATGAACTCATTTCATCTGTTACCTCAGCCTAACAATACAAAAGGCTGCAAGCCCCCAATGATATGGAGCTGGGTGATGTAGAGCCTTGTACAATACCAAACACGTCACAGGTCAGGCAGGCTAACTACAAGGCTGAAAAACGAGCCAGACTTGATGATTGCAAACTGCTATCACTTTTCATAGTGAAACACTGGCTACAAGGGGATTCTATGGAACATGTTAGAGAAGTTTACTTGGATCAACCATTAGTCCTTTTGCAGGGTAATTGTCAAATAGCATTGTGGAACACAGAATTGAAAAAAGGAAAGTGCGTTCTAGAGTTCTAGGAGAGAAATCTACAAAGTCTTACTATGTAACCTGTGATGTACCAGACTGTTCGAACGTCTTAAAATTTGTAAATTTCACAGTCACTCCTTCCAGGTTGGTAGACATTATAGATAAAGAGTCCATGACTCCGTGGGAGAATCACTTATATAGAGAGGAACACGTCAGTAGGAGTGCATGCTACAACAAGAAAGATAATAGGGATTATTGCACTGGTACTAAAAGCATGGAGCTTCTTGAGATTGGTGATCACGTCATCATTGAAATTGCTTATGAAGCATACAGTCTTGCAAATTCAGAAAAGGATCAATCTGTGTACTATCGAGGGATTGAAACACACAGAATAGTGTGTTTGGAAGATATAACATCAACCTTCCTGCTGAAGACAAAAAAGTGTACATGCTAAGTTAATGAATGTTCAATCTCCTTATTTATCCTTTGATCAGAAAATGTTATCCAGTTATTTTAGAACATGGTGTACCTCAGAGCTCAGGGCTAGGACCCATACTCTTTTTACAATACATACGAGAGAGATATTCAGCAGTAGGACTGTATTTAACACTTATTTAATGCATATTAATTTTACGGTTGGAAGTTGGAACACATTATTAATCTAAGATTGAAGAGCGGCTAGAGGATTCAGTGCGCATATTTGAGAGCTATCCAAAGGTCAGCTGGACACAATATCCTAAACTCTTTTACGAAGTAATTAAAGCAAAAAGTGAAGAACATAGTAAAAAAGTAAATCATGCTTTTCGGTATTTGAAGCGGTATAAAGCGGTACCTAAATTTATTCAATACAAATGCATCCTTAAAGTGTCAGGAGACCCATCTTTTGTTGCATGTAATCGAGCACTGAACGCAAAAATAAAATATTTGAAGATACAGGGGAATGAGAAGATAAAAACTAAAAACTATCAATATAGGTGGAAGGTTTGCAAAAAAAAGGAAAATTCAGAACCAACCTAAAAAAATCAATCCTATAGAACTACAGTATAATCTATGGTTTCATGCCATTTTAAGAAAGAGAGGGGAAGAGAAGCCTAACAAAAAATAGTTTTTGTAAATTCACTAATGATGGAAACAGTCAAGATTATGTTATCATGCATAATTCTGAAAAAGAAAAACTATCAAGGCGGTTTTGAAGATCAGGAAACTTTCAAGAGTGTATGCCATATGTATCACACACCTTTGCCAAATGATGGTTACTGGCAGTTTGAACACTGTTCATTTTGAATGAGCTGAATTGCAAAACATTGGATTTTGCTTTCAACTGTTTGGTATGAGAGCAAGCCAATCGGAGTAAATAGCCTCAAAAACACCAAGAAAAAATCATAAAAAAGCAAAACTGGCACACCACTGTCTTTTATAAAATCTGTTGCATTTGTGACAGAACAGTTGCTTTGCGTTGAATTCAGGTTTGGCAAACCACAACATGAACATTTCAGGACAAAGAAGTGAAATGTCACAGCAGCATTACAATCAGTGTCCATCATCCAGCCAAGAAAAAAGCTGCAGTGATGTTTTAACAAATGCAATTGTCAGCGAAAAGTGGTTATTCAATTGCCTTGATTGATAAACAAAATTATAAACCATGTAAAACCAGCAAAGAGAATTTAACATCAGTGTATGAAAAAAAAATTATACAGTAACAGACATATTTCAAAATATGTTCAACAGCTGCTCGATAGCAAATGTGAATACTGCAGTCTAGAAGTAAATTTTATCTTTGTTGATAGTGTAAGCCCATGACGTCAGTCATGCTTATAGTGAGGCTAGCCTTCTCAGTGTCGGTATAAAAACATTTGTCTACAAAAATCAATAGCTCAGTGTGTAAAACTTACAAAGTTAAATTGGCTAGTTTTTTCAAAATAAAAGTGTACAAATACAAAAGTAGATTGATTGTTATTATTCATTGCTCTCTTCATCTGTTATTCTTAAAAGCTATTACGGGTCATGCTTGATGAGCATAAAGCCCGAAGCTAAAAATCACTGATGTTGTTGGAGCGTAAACGGCTGAAGGTGATGCCGCTGAGTGGTGGTCAAGATTTGAGATTGAGGCGAAATTGAAAGGCTATAACGAAGAAGAGACTGCAAGCTTGTCCCTCTCTTGTTGAAGGACCACTGTAATTGGTGTATCAGAAAATAACAATGGTAGTGCAAAAGAACACTGTAATCATAAAAGAGAACATTTTGTCTGCATTCTCCTTGTTAAAATGTAAATGCATATGTTGCGGATGTCAAAAAGCTATGCAATTTAGCTAGAGTGTCTGCACTTTTAGCACCAGTTGTTGTTGGCCCACCTGAAAACATTGGTTTACATCTAAGGTCATTGCCCACAGTTGACGATGAACAGTTGGTTGGTTGAGCTAGAGTACTAGTAGAAATGGAATTAAACTCTAAAAACAAAGTCATTGCTACTGCATCGGCAAGCTCACTAAAGTCCTAATATGTGACATTTATAAAAGAAATGGTCATACAAGCAGAGAAAAAAATCCTTTGCAATAAAGAAAGGGGCAGATGAATCTGTCAAAGACGTATACGGGCGTATCAATTATATGGCAGATAGATGTGATTTGTCAGGGATCAAAGAGCTAACAGACCCTCAGTGTTCATTAATTGCTTTGAGAGCACAAAGATTAAGAAAGAGCTACTGGATTACATAAGACTCTTAGGACAAGCCACATTTGAAGATCTAAGAGAGAAGGTATGACAATATGAAAATACTAAACAGCTTATTAGCAAAGAACAAATGCCTTCGCAATCATCTTTCAACTACATGAGTGAGGCACAAAAGGATGGCATAAACAAAGATGTGAGTACAAAGTGCAAATTCTGTTCCTTTGTTCATGTGCCAAGACGTTGTCAAACATGCATTCTTTTGCCAATGACGTCAATTTTGCTACCAATTCAATACTAGAAACAGAAAATGCTATTATAAATGAGCAAATCGTCAGCATGCTACATGATACAGGTGCTTCATCTTCTATTCTGTGATCAAAAGTGTGGGATGACATCGAAAATCCTTCCTTGATGCACAGATCCTAGGAAGTTTAATAATATGACAGAAACAAACTCACTATTCTAGGTCAATGTTCTTTAAACATTACGTATCGCAGTAAATGTTAAAATGTAGCTTTTAATATCCTCAAGTCTAAAAATAGCTATGGCTTGTTTGGGACGTGATTTTGATAAAATAACACAGCCTATTGGAGCAACAGGTGATAATGTTTTAGTTTTCTCAAAAAAAACAAGAATCCCTCATCATGGAGCTTGAAGCATTTACAGGTTTGATTAATTTTTGCTTACTTGATTACACTTGATTACACGTTTGGAAACTGAATTACCAAGCAAACCTCCTGTGCAACCCTATTCTCTTTTGAAAAAGGCAACTTTAACTGCTGATGCGGCGTAAGAACATTACATTGCTCAGGTGTCTTGGCACAGCAGAAGGAAACTGTTATTTTCCCTGTTTTAATTGTTTCCCGTTGTGCAAAAGTGGTAAAACAAGTTTGAATTGACTGTTTAACAGTCGAGACACTAGCAATTTGAGGTTTAAACCCAACTCTAAAAACTCAGAAAGATTTGATGTAAGTTCCAATTTCCCTTGATATTGGTTATACACCAAACACTTCCTTGCACCTGAATTCTCTGGTGATGTGGTAGAATATCCTTCCTTCCTAAAAACTTTTGATCAAATGATGAAAAACAAAGGTTTATCAGAACACGAAAAATTATGGCAATTGGAAAAAAGCTGTACTAGGGAGGCAAAAAACGCTATCAAAAACTCCATAAGTATGGACAGTGGGTATGAGAAGGCGCTAAAAAAAGCAAAAAAAGCTAAAGAATGCTTTGGTAAGGCATTTGAAGTTGCCGCTGCATCAATCAAAAGTGTGATTGCAAGCAGGCAAATTGATCGGAATGACGCAAAAGGAATTCAGCAGCTTTCTGACAACATTGAAGATAGTGTTGACATTTTAAATCAACTCAGTTATGAAGCTGACATGAATTCAAATATAACACTTAGAGAAGCCTGTCAGTCGAATGCCAACCACAAATGTGAGCAAGTGTGCTATTGTACAAATTATCCTCATCAAATCATAAGCGCCTAATGGTAGAAGCGTAGAAACTAACGCCTCGTTAAACACTGGTTCTTCAATAAATCTTTGTAACAATGCTAATGCTAAACAGTTTGGCTTTTAACGTATTGCTGACAACAAAATCAGTAGAAAACAAGACAAATACTAGCATTGAACTATCAAAGGTCTGAGTAATAACCAAGCTAAACGTTCCTGTGTCAACACTTCCACGTTCCCTTGACCTATCAAAATGTCTACACTTGCAGGGGGTGAAGTTTGCAAAAGCAGGCAATGTCAATGAAACTGGGATCACAATTGGAACAAATGTACCACAAGCATTCATTTACATTGAAGTACAAGCTGGGAGGCAACAGGAGGCTATAGCAGTAAAAACAATGTTTGGCTGGTGTTTGATGAGTTACCTTGGGCAATCCAATTACGAAGGTCCGATGAAACACACAGTCAATTCATTAAATGAAATTCAAATCCTTAATGATTTAGTACAGAGTTCACGACTGTAAAGGCCAAAGGCATACTACCCATACCATTAGAAGATAATATTTCATCTGATCCAAAGCTGCAGCAATTTATGAGGAGTCAACCACAACATTGATGTCAGCCAGACAAACCACCATTTTATGTTAATGGGATTGATTATGTCGAACCAAGTGATGTCACTGAAGGAAGAAGGCTTGAAAATTGTCTTATTGCCACAACCGTATGCCTGACATATTACGGGATAAGAGTAAAATCAATTTCAAACAGCAGACGAAGCACACATTATCAGACCATGCACTGAACTTCAACCCACTAATTGCTAACCATCTCTTGATGCAACGTCTATTAGCAGCATTTCAGGCAGGGTACTTCAAGGAAAAGAATATCTGTTTGTGGCGAAAATGAAAAGACGCTCAATACTGTGCAAAAGTGTAGAAATGAAATGAGTGTTTTTGAAAACCATCCTGAGTCAGCAGTACAAGCTTTAGTCCGGTGTTGGGCAGACTCTACACTCTCATCCATTTGGTTTTGAGACTGCACGCAGGCTAATAATTGAATTAAAGATTACAACTATTGGTTTACTACTACACCACTAAAATGAAATTACAAAATGTAGTACAGTATCATACAAAATAGAATTTAAAAGATTAAATACTTAACAAACTAATCCTAAGACGGAAATTAACTTATCACACCTAGTTGTAAAGTAGGCACACAACTGTGACGCATACTGTTGTAAAACTAACACATTAATAGAAATATACAGTTGACACAAGTATATCTTGATGTATGGTCGTTTGTCATTATTTCGATCTTCAAACTCAATAAACGTGTACTGAATACACGTTTGCTTTTTTATCGTTGTTATTTAATTAATCATTGATTATCGCTGGTGCTACAACAAAATGGTAGGAAAATCCAACCAAAGCAGAACTAGAAGCTGAAGTAACAAAAGAAGAGTTGGCGTTATCTAATGGCAACCCAATGCTTACTCTTCTTCAGGCTGTTAACAATAACAAGCTCAATAACAACTAATGCAAGAGGCCAAGTACCAACAGCAACAAGATATATAACAGGCGTTGGCCGAAGCCATGAAATTCCAAGGTGAGTCCTTGTCAAAAGCATTTAAACATTTAAATGTTAACAATTCAAAATCGTCTAACACACTAGTCCAACAAGACCCTGAGAATTTATCACCGAATTTACAAACGGCAAAAAGAATCCCTATTACGCAACTTGAAACTCCGAAACCAGGTATTCTGCGACTGAAATAGAATTGTTGGCAGTCATTTGGGCAGTAGAGAAATGTAAACTATTTGTCCATGGACCTCATTGATCACTGATCATAAGCCTTTGACCTCAATAATCAACAGTAAAGGTTATGATCAGGTGACTACACCGCGCATCATCAGATGGAAAGAAAAACTCAATAGATGCTGTCCATTTGCTGTATGGCGCCCAGGCGTGAAGTATACTGTCGCAGATGTCTTCTCAAGGTATCCCACCAGTGAACCGAGTGATGAAGACATGGTAGAAAGTGAAAGCATCCACACGTTAGTAAATCAAGTGGAAATCAACACGCTCATTGCCGCTGATGCTGCACTCAAAGACGTCACTTTATCTAAAGTATCTGCAGCTGCCTCAAAAGATGGTGTCTACTCCAAATTGAAAAAACTCATCAAAAAAGGATTCCCTGAAGATAAGAATACCTTAGAGTCTGATGTTCACCCGCTGGAACGTCAGAGATGGATTATCAGTCCATGAAGACCTTGTGATGTATTGTATAGACCACGAATTGTGATTCCAGCTTCTCCGAGAAAAGACATTTTCAAGCTGTTGCATGCAGCCAATCAAGGCATCCCTTAAATTCTCAATGACATTACACAAAGTGTCAAACATTGTCAAGCCTGTCAGCTCAACCAAGCCAGTCAACCATTAAAGCCTATCAGCCAAGCCCCAACACCAAAGTGGCATGGTCAGGTAATTGCTATGAACCTGTTTAGTTACGCACGAAAAGAATCCTTGTCATCGTCGATCGTCTGTCTGGTTGGCCCAAAGTATACGATCTAGGTCGAGGAGGTTCCACTACAGAGGATGTTGTGGAAAGAGTTATCCAGTGGAGCGCAAAAATTGGTGTTGCTGTCTCATTACAGTCTAATGATGGCCCTCAGTTCAAATCATTTGATTTCAAAAATTTTTGAGACTCATAGGGTATCAAGCGCGACCCTTTGTCTCTGTATAATCACCAAGATAATGGTTTTGCAGAAGCTGCTATAAAGTCGATGAAGAGCTTAGTCAAAAAGACAACGCCCAAAGGAAACAACAAGCAGGACCCTTCGTCTCTGTATAATCACCAAGATAATGGTTTTGCAGAAGCTGCTATAAAGTCGACGAAGAGCTTAGTCAAAAAGACAACGCCCAAAGGGAACATCAACAGTCAACACCCACTAGTTTCTAAACGGTCTCCCAAAATACAGGAATACACCGAAAAAGAATTGCATATCGCACGCTCAACGACTCTTCGGACGTCCCACACGCACACGCCTACCTATTAATAATGTTACGGTCATTTGCCGCAACAACTTAGTGGCAATTAATAGAACTAGCTGTTACATTCGATATAGTCAAAATTATTTGAAACAATACTTTTTGTGTGATGTTTAATTACCCCTTTGAATATAATTCAATTATAATATTATTAAGTAATTACAAAACAAAAAGCTGTGTTGTATATGCTAATGCACAAACACAAGAGATGTGTAAAGAGACAGGAGGGAGCCATCGACATTATGAGCCGCAGGTGAGTGAATTTCAGCCTTTCAAGTGTCTCATAGCATCTTGAGTGTTTAGACAAGCATACTCAACACTAGGCTTGAGTTTTATAATTGCTTTATAAAAAAATAATTATGATGTGAAGAAGATAGAAATGTTTCTTTGTTGGCAATTTCTGATCAATATCACAACTCTCCTGTTTCTATGACTAAACCTAGCGTGTTTGCATACAAAATTTTCAATAGACGTTCAAAACATTCGAACACACTTGATCAGTTCGCAATTCGATTAGTTCGATACAGAAAAAACTTTGACGAGTGTTTACTTGGTATTTTATGCGTCATAATCACTATCAAGGTTATAAAGCAAGGTGCACTCGCTTTGTTTTATAGATGCTTTCAACCTAATGCAAATAAAAGATCCAGAAGTGTGGTTCAAGAAACACTAGTCATTTTTTGTCAAAAACATGAATGCATGATGTTAGATGCTATTTTAGAATGTTTCAATAATCAGACATATGCCTACCGCTTGGGTAGATAACAGTAGGAACCCTGGTCTGTTGATTTGAGCATACAGTCAAAACTGATATGGCATTCACCTCTATAAAGCAGCCACCTACCAACAATGGTCACTTTTGCAATGTCAAAAAAGATTTTCTATTCAACCAACTCTGTTCATAATGGTGACCTGCATAAAATAGTGAGCTTATCTACCTCTTGTGTAAAGTTCTGGCTTTCATGTACAGGTTTCACTGTAACTCTCAAGCAGGGTAATGATTATCAAATATCAACTGGTAAGCATACGATTGCTCAGACTTACAAGATATTGTGAATCACGCAAGAACAATCGTAATGTGTTGAGAACTTGCAGAATATTTTGCGTAGGAGCAGTCTTGACATATTTCCTACAAGATTAAAATAAAAGCAACATTTTTTACATTATAAGCTACAATGACATTGTGGCTTGATTTTTCATGATATGGCCTAAATATTATGATGTACCCACGAAAGTCTGACAAAAGCTATGTCCAATAGGTGTTAAATATGTCAAATTCAAATGCAAAAAATTGGCTTGTTTGGAGGATATAGGTAAGTAATGGTGCGTGTTTAGAATTAATGACATACTAATTTTTTATGACTTTAGCCTGATATAAACTCAATCCGAAATAAAACAAAAATTATCCAGCTATGAGGTAGGTCTGATCTATGTTTTCTCCATGATAACGGACTTATCAGAAATATTTCTCATGTCCAAAGCTCAAAAAGTGTCACAACTGAGATGTATAGTAAAAGCAAATTTAATAAACCAAAAGAATCAACTCAGTTCCAATGTGAGGATCTTCAAATTGGAGAACATCATAAAAACAAAACTTTGTTCCATATTTAATGTCATTATTTCAATTAAATCAATTCCTTGAATTTAAAACTTGTTTTGATGGGAAAGACTTGTTAAGCCATTCAACATCAGAAATGAAATTCAATTTGCTTATGATAATGAGACTACCTGCAGCAAAGATGATCTTTAACAAGACATTGAAATATCTGAGCAATGAAAAGTATCAATAAATACGATTAGTGGAAACAAACCACATGTTCATTGTTTTTAGCCTAATTCTTATTTCAAAATAAAAAACAATGCTGAACTGCTTAAAGTAACTCCCATTTCTATAGACATTTATTGACCTATACATAATATTAATCAAAAATATCAAGTTGAAAAGTATGACAAACTGTAAAGAATCACAAAACTACGCTATACATTTTTTAGCAATTAGTATCAGGTGTATTATAAAAAGCAGATATTTAAAATTTTAAAAATTACTTTAAACACATGATTTCCAAATTTGAATACTGGAAATGGGTTTCCATTGTAAGCATTGTGAAAAAATTACAAATCAGTCCGAAAAGATTAAACAATTTCACAAATATATTGTCTGAAGAACTCTAAGAATTGGCCTTCAATAACAGGTTATTGAAAGCTGTGATATGGTACTTTGAATAAAGGCCTATTAGTTGACACAATACAATAGGCTTGAACACCAAGACAGGATCATTTAATAAATGTGAATTATCTTCAGC
>JANVCG010008308.1:0-13075 GCA_025505365.1 Haliclystus inabai | reverse complement strand
TTTATGGCCAAGGATAATGTCCCATTTCATACAGTTGTTTTTCCTTGTTCACTTCTTGGTGCGAATGATAACTATACAATGTTGAATGATATCAGTGCTACAGGTGAGGTATTGCTAACATATCTAATCTGTGTTATTGATTCTTTTCATGGCATTGAAAAAGTAAGACGATTATCTTATCATTTGTCCTGACGGCTCTTCCATGTTTGATAGCCATGATGTTATCAATCTGACAGTTAGTAAATACTCAAGGGTAATATTGAAGGGGAGTCCTCTTCATTATGCACCTTTACCTCCAATGCTTATTCTATGTCATGCTTCAAACCATGCTTGGTTCAATGAATCTAGGTCTTTCTTTAGTCGTCAGAAACGTAAGACTAAGATTCATTATCTCGTAAAAATATTTTCTGCATTTTATTCAAAATGGTGCACATATTGCACACAATGGAATTTGAAATTTAAAGATTTTCATCCTTGCTCATGGTTGATCTTGTAAATGTTCATGCAATAATAGACTGAAGCATAAGATGTATCCGTCTAATTTGTTTTCCAGGTAATTGTGAAAAGCATAGCAGTTATATAAAGTAAATACATCGCGGCCAGCCAGTACATATCTCAGGATTGACTTTTGTCTATTTTTGCACCAAGTACAGTATCAAATTTTTCTTTCCTAAGGATATATCTTGACAATTTCAATGCGATCTGTTCTATCCCCCTACTAGTGCAGAGACAGATAGTCTACGAATAATGCCTGTTGCTGTTTTCTTCGATGAAATGCATGTAGTCAAGGTTGCATAGTTCATTGTTCTGTTACCTAATTGTCATGCCATTTCTGCTTTAGAATATTTAAATTATGAAGATGATAAATTCTCAAAGAGCCGTGGTGTTGGTGTATTTGGCGATGATGCTGCAGCTACTGGCATTCCAGCTGATATCTATCGCTTCTACCTACTCTACAGTCGGCCCGAAAGTCAAGTATGTATAGCCCATTAGAACAATGATACAAATGAAATGAATCTGGGTAGTGATTATTGATATACTGTACAATAATTGGCAATGCAACCTACCCTAACTACAAAGATTTGGCAACCTGCCAACATTCGTTTTGATTATTAAAGGGAGTTGAAAACTAATGCAGATGCTCAAAAATGTATGAAAATTCAATGATCCAGCGGCCACAAAATCAAGCACTCTGTCTGTCTTGAAACCCTGACAATGATTCTGATGTTTCATTTTTCAATGTGCCACATTTGCAACTGTTATCGTACAGTGTAACCTATGAAATTATCAGTGAAAAAGCTAGCTATGAGATTAGACAATATTGACCATTATAGAAAGGTGACCTTTATACAAGGTCATACATATTCAATAATAATTATTATTTGTACCGATATGAAGTGACCGTTATTGATAGTTGTTGTATAAAGTGACCTTTGTACACAGGTTTCACTCTGTCGAGTTATTTATTACTGTATCATATTATGGGAACTGAGTTATACGTTGTGGCACATACTAGTTTGATCTATCAATATTTACTACTGTAAAAATATAAATCTTATCATTTGATATACAGGATAGCGTGTTCTCATGGGCTGAATTTGCAACAAGAAATAACTCTGAATTACTCAATAATCTTGGTAACTTCATTAACAGGTTAGTTTGTCACACTTCGCATTCGAATGCTATTTACGATGGGATTAAATCTATCTCATGAGAGGCTTACTTGAAATCAAATTCACTGCTGCTCTAATAACAGCTTCGAAATTCGTCATTTAAGTTTCATTTGTTGCAGTGTAATTTGATGATTGGTAATGACGTTAGTTAAATCATGTAATAACACATTGACTAGACCAGTCAACTCATGTTAACAAATGGATAGTGTATTGATAACGGATAATGGATAGTATTACAATACATCATATTTTATGTTTCTTTTACCCTATATAAAAGTATCACAATGCAATGCTTTTGTACCTAATCAAAAATTGAATCACTGATACAGTGGAACCTATGTACAAAGGGCAGTCTATAGAGAAGTTACCTGTATGTAGTGGCCACTTGGTGTCAAGAAATGTTGGTTTTTATTGAATTCAACATGTATATAAAAGTTACCTGGCTATTACCGGTAGTGGCCAACATTTCACAATTTTACAGCTGGCTGTTATACAAATCTTTCACTGTAATAGTCCATTAATCTGTTTCAATTGTTTTCTTATCATAGAGCTTTAGCTTTTCTCAAGAACAATTTTGATGGAAAAGTCCCTGAACTATCATTGGTTCATGACGATTATGTATTTATCGCTTCGATTAACCGGGAACTAGAGAAATACATCAATGGCCTAGAACAAATCAAGTGAGTACAGCTACTAGATGTTGTAAATATCTCTATCTTGTGTATATTGTTATCTTTTTCCGTAATGCTACTATCAACTAATAAACTAACAAAAAAACACCATTTTCTGTCTATTGGCAGATTTCAGCCCTTGTTTCGATCTGGGTAAACTGTAATATTTTTCTCGCATTTGATTCCGATGGCATATACCTTGTGAGAACTTTTAAATTTTTGTCTCTTTTCATTATTGATAATTTCTTGGATGATTCAATCACATAAGAAACACATTAGTAATTTCCATTTATGCCATCATATCAGAAGACCAGAAGAAAGTGTTGATTTAATTTACATGAAAAATCGTATAATTAACATTGACCAAAGCCTGTTGTGAATTATTTTAGCGGATAAAACTTTCTTTGTTTCCTTCTTTGTTCCCTAGACTGAAACCGCTATTTAAAGCCACCTGTTTATCCTGGCCACTTTCTCAAACACTCTACATCTTTGCTGTTCACGCAGTGCTAACAATCGTTTAACGTCTTTGCCTTAAATTGTTAGCGTTTGTGTTTTTAATTCTCATCTAAGATACCCCTTTTTAAAATTGATACCGTTCTCTGATTTGCTTTTCTTTATCCTCACTAGGATCCGTGATAGTCTTCGTGATGTTTTGATGATGTCAAAACTAGGCAACCAGTACATCCAAGCAAACAAACCATGGGTTTTAGCCAAAGGAAATCCAGACGAACGGTATGTTTCTATGACAAAAGTTAACATCTAGGTATACGACAAACACTATAGGTTTCTGCGATCATCTCACATACTGTAAGAGTAGTTTAGCACACAGATCAATATTCTGTAACGAAGCAACAAACTCAATCCCAAAAGTTTAATGAGAATCTTTTCTTTGATTTTGATTTCCAATATGTATAAGGAGTGCGCAATTTAAAGTCAAAAAGAAATAATTTCGATGTAATACTATAAGAGGTGTACCGAGTCAGATTTTTTAGACTCATACTCTGAGAATCACCTGCTAGCTGAATTTGACTCCAACTCTTGCTTTAAAAAATCAGTCAGTCAAGCTCCAACTCTGACTCCGGATCTGAATTAATTCCTCTCACTCCTGTTCAAGATCCGGAAAAATGAATAAATGGCAGCTCGTTTCAGTCATTAAATTACATTACGTTGAAACAGAGACTCCGGCTTCAGTTCGTGCTCCCGTTTGTTACGGAAAAAAGCCCAATCCGCCTTCTGTTGGAACCTAAAAAAATCCTACCAGAGTTTGAGTTTCACCCCGGCAACTGTACACCTCTACTATGCAATGCAAACGGCTATAATGCATTGAATTTCAGAGGTATTATTTGTATTCATAGTTTGACTCCAACAAAACCAGATTGGAATAACGTTGAAACATAAAAACAATCCTTTTTCATTTTTCAACTATACTGACGTAACAAAAATCAGCTTTAAATTAATAAGCTGCATAATACTCTGAAAATCATCCTATAATTCTGATTTTTTGCTTGACAGAAAGCGTGCTGGTACTGTGATTGGTTTAGCTACAAATGTATCTGCATTGATAAGTCTCGTTTTGAAACCTTACATGCCTGTTGTTAGTAAAGAAATACAAACACAATTATCCGTGAGTATTTAGTTCGAGTTTTAAAGTATGATCCGCTAAATTATCAGTAATTAGAATGGCTTAATTGAAGGAAGTTAGTAGGTTATTACATGTGTAACACTGTACATTTCAAAAGGATTCTTCATACAAAGATGTTTCATATTTTGCAAGCAAAATGTTGATTGTAACATAATGATATTCACATCTGATAGAAAAAAATGTATTTTGAAAATTGTAAATTGAATATCAACGTACGAGAAACCTCTATTAGCAAGACATTGTTGTGAATGGCACGTTTGTACTATATTGTCGTTATATTTCAGTTGTTTTCATGTATAGAATTTGAGTCTGTTGTTTTGTAAGCCACCATGTTGTTACCTTCCAGATGTCTCATGATGAATTTTGCCTTCCACAACATTTTGTTCAACTGCTGAAGTCTGGCCATCAAATTAGTACTGTAAGTTGTCAAATAACGACAAACCTAATTTCTGGTTTTGTTCTCGCCTTTAGTGGTGGTTGATTGACTATTGACTGACGTTGTCACTATGCGAGTGTTGCAAAACTGTACTAGAAAGAATATTTTCGTATAAAGGTCAATATAGAGAAACCAAAAAACCATTTCAATCTAAGTCTAATTGTACATCAAGGGTTATATAGAGATGATATGTAATCGAGACTAATTCGTGGTATCGTGTTAAGACGACTCATGCCAAATCACAATGCAATGAAAGCTGCTCATTTTTATGTTCTAATCAAACCAATTGATTGATTAGATGGCACCATGTACTCAGTGATTTGCTTTTACTTCCAGCCAAAGCCTTTGTTTGAAAAGATTGAATTATCAAAAATGGATGAATTGAAAGAGAAATTCAAAGGCAAGCCAAAGGCACCGAGCGCAATACCAAATAAGGTAAATCAGACTGTCTTATTATCTAGTCACTGTGTGCAAATGGAGGTGACCTCATGCGACAGGTGGTCATTAAATACAGGTAGATATTTTTGGTAAATCTCCCCTTTTGCTGAATTTGTACCCTTAGCCGCTGGAATGGCCGACTGACATTGTGAAAATCCACCTTGTTCTTTCCGGATTTCACTGGAACTAGACAAAGGGGTCTGAGAAATGCTGCTGCGTAAAGGGTAGCCAGCTGATTCCTCTACTTAATTATGATGATTTTATTTTGTCTAGAAACAACCAGTTCAAACTACCACACCAGAAGTCAGCAAGTCATCCGAAAATTCGGAGTCTGTAGACCTTGAACAGTCGGTTACAAAACAGGTAATTTGAAACCATTAATCTTTGCAGCCACTGTCTCTGTAAATATTCATTTTGGGAAGTTGTTGATGGTTTGTGGGTCCGAGGAATCATTTTGTGTTGAATCTACGGTAGCAACATAGTATTGTTCAAGTGGTACTTGTTATGCAAGGAGCTGGTGATTCGAGAGAGTTTGTATCCGTTGTGCGCGCAAAGCTACAGACTACAGCAAACATCGTCTCCTTCTTTTATACGTTGTCTTGCCATTTGCATTGATTTTGTGTGAGATCTGTTCACATTTGTTCACTGCAAATAATTCCAAGTGGAAAATTTTGCTATCAGATGATTTGACGGTCAAGATAGTCTTACTACCAACTGCCTTTGTACAATTTGTCAACTTTGGCGTTGCAGGGTGAACTTGTCAGGACATTGAAAACACAGAAAGCAGACAAGGCAACCATCGATAAAGAGGTTAGCGTTTTGCTCGACCTCAAGAAAAAACTGGCTATCTCAAAAGGTGAAGATCCCAATGCATCCCAAGGCAAGAATAAAAAGAAAAAAAAGAAGTAATTAATTATTACTTTAGAAAAATATGTCAATTATTGATTTAAAAATAATAATTTATGAAACAATTGTTGAGAGTAATAGATATTATTTCTTTTTACCAGATGATTATCGATTGTTTATTTATTTTTCGATTTGACTTTGTCTCGATCAGGGCCTACGGGGGACTAAGAGAGTGTGTTTGAAAGCGAGAGGTAAGGGGTAAGAGTAAGACCACCATGTCCTTGGCTTTATACTCTTCATTCCAAGATATGCTTCAAGATGCTCTGCGTATTATAACTCTTTCCTATCTGCACATCATCATCTACATTTTCGCAAAATGTTCACCCAAGCAAAACACTCCTCTTTCATCACCAGACTTGTGAGTGTTCACTTCAAATACTGTAAATTTGTTTAAAATTCAAGTTTCTTTTAAAATCAGTGGAATGCTGCGGAATATGAAAATCCAAGATTTGATCGCAAGGTTTTCAAAGATAAGCATTTTGGCAACCATTTTATCGAAAATAGTTTTCAAAATTTACGAAGATTAATCAGATCAACTTTACGGAATGTTTATATCAAGGCAGATAGTCAACATTTTGCGTCAAGTGCGGTACTTGAATACGCATCCTCAGGTTCCTTTGTAAAAAAAAGAGATAATTCACACACTCTGCTGCAATATTCGCGATCCCATCATTAGAATTTGATCTATATCTCAGTCACATTCCATTGCCAAATTTGGAAAATATTCTATTCTCTCTTCGAATTTACGTGCTCGATGCGACAATAATCTGATTTTTTCCGAAATATTGTGGTCATGAATTTAGTCACTCTGATAACCAGCAGCCTGTGCACAGTCAACTTGCAATCGAGGCTTTGATACATTGTCCTGTAAGGAAATATATTGGTGACTAGTGGGAAACAGAAGACCGGAGGGCGGAGATCTCCGCCTGTTTTGAAGGAGGAGCGATAGTGTTTCCGATACAAAAATGATAACGACTTTTCAACAATGAATAAGGAGGGAGTAATTGACACGTAAGGGCGGAGTAGTGTAGGAAACAATAACAGAAGGAGGAGTAGGGCGTTTAAGGCGGAGCGTAAACGATTAAGAAACACTTGAACTCGTACATGAAATGATTTTAAAATGGAGGGCAGATGTGGTTTGTTGTTTGGTTGAAAGAAAACTATCACTTTGAACATGTTTTCAAGCGGAGTATTGTTCATTTTGACTGCGTCGAACAAGAATCTGTTGCACAACGTAGCCAACGCAAATGAGGTGTTTTCAATAAGGAGTTTCTGCAAGGCCTGTAAGGTTTATGATTGAACGTATAACATTTTGTGTGCTGCTGTCGTCATCATTACTTGCCATGTTATGCCTGTGAAAACGAATGCTTAGGTTCATTCGACAACGTTAGTGGTTACAATAAAATGAATCTGTGTTATAATACCGTGCCTGGACAACCCGCTGGATACCAAAAAAGTAATTATTACCTTGGTAAGTCAATTGATATCTATTTATCAAATACCCGGATATGTTTATAGTATGTATATCAATTCAAAATCATATGTAGGCTGTTAAGATACCATATCTCAATACTGTTTCTCTGCATCATAGTCAATAAAATATCCATAGGATATTAATAGGACATATTCTATTGACTATGTCTGTATATTATATATAAATGTATGAAGCCTTGAAAGTATACATTGGGGTTACGGTATCACTGCTTTGCTAGTTAAGATCAGGATAATAACAAATTAGCATTTTAAGTAAATTTTCATCAAGTACGCAGTCCCTTTCTTGCAATTGAGCTGCAAATTCCAGGCTTAACCCAATACGCTTAATAATCAACATTCTACATGCTCATGTACGTGTTTATAAAATCAAAATCATGGTGAGTTATTTTTTAGAAAGTTGATTATGAATTGATACAATAGCTTGGAAAGCAAAACAACAAACCAATGGTTTCACGGTCCATTAACGTTCAGCTTTTAAAAAGAAATTGAACTGATCAATCTTATTGTTACTAATTTCTGTTGGTGGTGTAATTCAATTCTTTCATTGTTAAACTATTGAAGCGAATCCATGTAATTAATAGGGACATATTTTCATTTTGTAGTCAAATATTTGAATAAAATATATATTTAAGAAAATTTCTTTGAAAACGCACAAGAGAAATAATTTGAAAAATATATATGCTTGATAACCGAGAGCAGAAACGCACATAATTGAATTAAACATTTGATTATCAAAATTCGAACAAGAACTTTTCACCGGCTTGAGATTGGGTCCCAGGTCTTTAACGGGTAACCCTAAACAAAGCTTTAGGTGGCCAAATACAAATTTTAATCAATATTTGAAATCAAACTCTAACTGCTCATATTACGAGGCTTATACATTAACAAGATTTCATAAGTTTAGTAAATGCAGAGAAAGTAGACAAGATTTTATTCGATTTATAGTTATTGTAATTTTAAAACAATATCATCGATGGAGCTGGATCTCTGCTCGACTGATGTAAGTATTTCTTGCCCGATAGCCTACGACCCGACCCGATTTTCTGCACAGTTCATTGACTTTCTAATCACGGAATGATAAGTGTGCTTATTGTGTTAGTATCCGATTCAAGGATTATTTACAAAGGAAGTAAAAACAAAGCCAATATGTAACCATTAGCAAAACATAACAATCTTTTAGATTTTGGAATGATCTTGAAATTGAAGAACAAATTACGCATAATGTGTTTATGTTTATAGAAACTAAGCGTTTAATAGAAACTCATGTCAGGAATGAGATTCTAAAATTATAATTCATGTTCAAAGATTACAATGGCCTTGATTATCAACACTGTTTGGGAAACCCTTTATATCCGTTGGTTAATACATCGTATCATTTGTGAACGCCTTTCCACCAGAGGCAGAACTTAATCTACTTACACCCGAGCATTCTATCTCTATTTGATCGAGAAATTTGTTAGGTAAAATATCGTAGATGTGTATCTATAAAGTAACCAACACAATATGGGATTATAAGTCTTTTTGAGTAAGGAGTATGATGTCTCATTGTGATCTGCACTGTAAATTGTTTTAGAAAGGTGCAGGTTGATATTAGCCAGCTAACATGATATTGAGATCAGTTTTCAGAACTCTGCAGTATCTGGTTCATCCTCGTAAATTTTTACCTAGGTGAGTGGCTGATCCAGCCACCTATTCATCTGACTGGGTTTGATCCTAATTTATATAAATCAACATAGAAGATGATAGGATTGTTTTTATTTGGATAAAACATAAAACGAGTTTGTCTTTCTGGGTCATCAGCCTTTGAAAAGAACGACTGAGAAAATGACTATATATGTAGTAACCATGATATTCTGTAATGCACACTCGATTATTTTATACTGCATGACAGCGGGTTCTAAGTTGATGAGTTAATATTCTGAAAAGAGAGAATGCGATAGACGACTTTTTATAGAGATGACCTTTCGGATAGAACAGGGGTCTACGCTTTTGAATGGCAAGTAGAATTAACTGATTTTCGCTCCAAGTATCACACACAATAGCTATCCACTCACTTTTGAATGATCACTTTCAGACATACCAGTTATCCCAAGAATTCGACGGTGCATCATCAGATGAATCAAGTACGTATGCTCCGTTAGATCCAGACTTCGAAATTGGTGACTTGCCAGTCAAGCTTGAACTGCGCTATGCCATAGAATCAAGGCGAACAGAAAAAGGTTTGCAGATGCCTGTCATTGAAAATAAACGACTCGAAAGAGCAAAGGTAATGCACTACATCGAAGTTCATATTGATACTTTTTTGAGGATTGTTCACGTTGCGACGGGTGTGGCTCCAGTCAACGGAACAAAGAACCCATTTGACAATTTCTGTATCGTGGATGTCCCTTTAGGTTTTCCTGTTGCCTGGATAGTTATACTTATGCAATAATGCTACGTGTTGCACGGTTCTCTATATAAATGCTTTTCAATAGGCCTACTACATGTGCCAATTTAGACTTCAAAATAAACCTAACAATTTTTGGTAGCCGTCAAAATGAATGCCCTGAACAATGCTTCAGATCAAATAGAATAACCGTTAACAACCCAATTTTATACTGTGGTAGGTTTGTTGAGCCAGTACTGCAAACCGTTAGCCAATGTCACCAATCCTAACGTAACTATTTTCAAATTCGTGAAGGATACCTCAAGCATTTTTTTGAAACCGGCATCATGCATGTTCTCTCTGATATTAGCTAGTCCCGTACATCAAGCATATGGGACACAACCCGTCCAATTCGCCGTTGAGCGGGGCACGCATGGTTGTTAATGTTTGCTCTGCTTTATGTTTCAATCAGTTAACAAAAGAAGAAGAAGCCAGAAGGAAAGTAAGACGTGAAAGAAATAAAGTGGCAGCATCAAGATGCCGTGTCAAACGCAAACAGCATGTTCGCAAATTATTAAAGGTAAGACGTTTGACATCTCTAAGCCAAAAAGCAATTGGCAGATTGATAGACTATTCTAAGGCTGAAACGGCTCAGAACTGTAAGATTTTCAAGGCCAAAAGTCAAAGCTAATTTGTTACTGGCTCTGAACGAGGGCGTGATGCTGCCTTACTTGAATTAGACAAGTGTAGTAAAATATAAACGAAACGCATTACTGAATCTGAAAGTGACTGCACCCGCGATGTGACAAGAAGACACACGATTGTAGCGATTGTGTCTCAAGAGAAGCAGGTCTTCAAGGTAATCACTGATCTTTTACGTAACCACCAAGCTATTCATGGTACCAAGGAAAAGTAGATCTTCAACATTGTATTAGTAGCACCACTTGATATAATCTAAATGCTAAGTTCAGTAAAACAATCATTTGCAAGTAATCTTTTGATTTGCATCTATGATCTAATGTAGCAATTTCCTTTTCCAATCTCTGCACTGGAGGCCATCTTTAACATTGTTCATAGAAAATTTTTAACAGTGCCTTTTTGCTGAAGTGTTATACGTTATCAATAATATTATATTATGAAATATATTATGAAACATTACGTCATGAGACTTTTAAGATTTTACGCAATATCCTTGTTATTTTTTATTGTCAGGAATCTGATGAATTGAATAAAGCCAACAACACTTTGGAAATGGAAATTGCTCGATTGAAAATTGAGAAAGGGAAAATCGAAGATGCATTGAGGGCTCATATGTGTAAAATGCAAAGAAAACATCATGATTGAGCCGCGTTATCAGGTTGATGGAAAGGATGCAAAGAAAACATCATGATTAAACCGCGTTATAAGGTTGATGGAAAGGCAATGCTCAATTATTTGCTTTATAGTTTGGTGGGAAATTCGTTCAGATCAATTTCTATCCAGAGAGGATGGAGTAGGCAGCTTGATTTCAATGCACAATGTTGAAATAGTTAGATGAAACGATAAGTAAATGTTTACCTGAGGGTTTGGACTTACACAAGATTGGTTATTTCTTTGTATGTGTCCCTAGAGAAATCTAATGGATAATCCAAGAATAAGAAGCTAATCTAGAAAGAAATTTTATAACCATTAGCACTTTTTATTCTCTTTTTTGGAGAGATCGAGCAAGAATATATTTTAAGAATATTGTGTTCTTTACATACGGTTTGTATTATTTTATTGCTGTAAATAGATTTAGAAACGCTCTGTTTTATATTTTTTTTGATAACTTTTGTTTATTTTCATACATGTATGGAATGCAATTAGCTTTTATTATTTATCGTACATATAAATATGTAAATATACTCAAACACGAACAATAATTGTATTTTGTCAGATTTTAGATATTTAAAAGAAGTTGATAAATGCAGATAATGGAATTTATAGAATCAAATGAACTCTGTGATCAATTCATTGCTATCTTCAGAGGCTTAAATTAATATTTGTTCGTTGATAGCCTGTTACGATGGAGTTACCATGTTTAAATTAGTGTTCCACAAGAGCACGGCATTTATTTGCCCTATTTCCGTTTTGCGACCAACATCAAGTTGAAAATAATCAAATGGCTATCTATAAATCTTTATCTCAGGCGAGTGTTATCCTTTCTACATACTGCCGCAAATAAAAACTGTCCTTCAATTCTATCCAATTCTTTCAAACTGATTACTAAAAATGTTCATCGCCAAAATAACAAATTTTCCGTACCCTTTGCAAAAAATAATTACATTCAGCATTTACCTGCATGCCAATTTCCTACTCTCTGGAATAACTGTTCCCATTTGAGTTTATTTGATATAAATACTACAAGGGAATCATTTTTAAAATAACTAAAACACCTGATTATACAGAGCTATAACGACACATGTTTGGTACCTGTTTGCTATGCCTTTCTTCACTAACCAATTTAATATCACTATTTTCAGTACTTTCTTACTTGTAATTGAGACTTATTCTCATAAAAATACCTATATCAATAGTAATGTTGCAAATCAGCATCAATATCAATATAGGACTAATACTTCACATTATAATCATAGTTTTCTTATTGTTTTATCATTATATTATCTTTTTCATTTCCTCCTTCAGAATTTTTTCTTTCATTCCTCTCATCTACTTTACTTCACGTACCTCAATATCACTCATTATGTCTCTCGACTTATCTAGAATTTGTTATTTTAAATTCAATAATGTCATTGACAACTTAAACAGACATTCTAAAATAGTAACATTGTAATTACCAATCTTGAAAGCAGTGCCCCATATTAACAAGCATTTGTGCTTAGGGGGATACTGGGACCATGTATTTATTCAAATAATTATATGGTTGAAATACATACATACATACACACATACATACATAAATGCTATTCATTTATTGAATGCAATGAAATCATGTTCACTTCAATCTATTGTTACATCCTAAATTGTATTTCCAATAAATCAACTTTAAAGCAGAAAACATCGACTTATTTTGTTGCATAAAATACCAAACAAAGTTAAGTAACTTTGAAAGTCTTTATACCATTAACTATACTTTCTTTCTACTATTTGCATTTCAGCCTCCTGTTTGATTACCACCGCTGACCATCTGTCTCAAGGTTTGGAGCAGTTGGAATGAACTCGGTATTGAAAAATTTCTGAAGATAAGGTCCCGGGAAGGTTCTCATGAGAAAAAGTGGGTGACCAAAAATCTTTAGAAATCAATTCCATTTTTTTTTAGCCTAAAACTCTTTTTCCACAATAATGTAGTATTAATTAGTGAATAATAATAACATATACCTTGATTATTCCAAGTAATTAACAATAGTTTTCCTTTTCACGTGCTTAAAAATAACTGACCTTCCTTCACTTGCTCCATTACTAAAGAATTGA
>JANVCG010008199.1:0-13079 GCA_025505365.1 Haliclystus inabai | reverse complement strand
TCAGTCAGTCAGTCAGTCAGTCAGTCAGTCAGTCAGTCAGTCAGTCAGTCAGTCAGTCAGTCAGTCAGTCAGTCAGTTAGTCAGTCCTGATTCGTGTTCCATACTTACCTTAGGATGAAACGCAATCGCTGTGACAAAATCAACATGTTGAAAACAGCAAAGGCATTCTTGTCGTGAAATGTGCCATAGCCTGGAGCCAAATAAAAAATAGACTAGAATGGCAACTTTACACACATGATAGTTAATTATGAAATTAGCGTTAGATACACAGAACAAGTGACGTGAATATATTTACATGATTGTAAATTCAGTAAGCCTGGGAGATACAACCTAACAGAGTCAGCTTTCACACCGAGTTCATAAATTACTCCGAAAAGTATTAATAACAATCCACAGCAGGTATGTAGAGCATATGAAATTCAAGTTTATCTTTTCTCAGGAGTATAAATGAAGTCGATGACAACACACTTGATAATGTCATGTAAAATAAACAAAATTGATGCTAGAATTACATGGAGTGAATAAAATCGTTTGATTCTAAAAGATACCTTACAGTCTTGTCCATTGATGATGACAGAATGAAGTAGTTCTAAAAAACACATGAAAAACAAGCATTATTGTCTGTATTTCCAGTAAACTGGTTGATAGCTGCCATTTCATTGTTCATGAGTTTTAAATGACTAGACATTACCAGATGCTATCAATAGAAATACATGCTGTGCATGTGAATTGAGAATTTTTATTGCTTGTAGGATATTTTTGATAGAAATAACTGATTAAGAATGCAGAAGATATCTTATAATAAAAAGGGATGGATAAAAATACAGCACACAACTGAAGGGTTGCAGAAATTGGAGATTTAAGGATGTGAGAAAAATATTGAAATAAATTGAAATTCAAGTGTCCAAGATCGCATAATGCAGAAACAAATTTTTCTTTTTTTAATTCTACTTTGTTCTCTGGTCAATTACTTTGAAGTGGAGCACTAATCAATACAAACCATGCCTATAGTGCAGTTTATTTTTTACACAATGTCACTAATGTCAGAAGAATATATTCAGAAATCGCCAACCAAATACACAGAAAGCAAAGGATTTTATCATATCCGGTACATACGAAAATTCAAGCGAAAAAAGCTTACGAAAAATTATGTGACCACTCTACAGCTGTTAGAGGGCCTAAAACGTAAATGAGCTGTTGCATTTTATTAATATTCAAATAGTAATGAGTATGTACTTGGTAATGTTCCAGTATAAATTACATATTTGTATAATCCTACTTGTATACACAGTAGAAACTCCAAACAATTAGGATATGTACATTATTTTGCGCATATATTAAAGCATAATTTCACCTCTACATCTAAATGGAATAAAAATCGGTTCATTTGCTGATCTGATTGATTCCAGACATGGTAAAACTTTTCATTTTTGTTGTAAACACAAGATTGTATAACTTTAAAATTAATTTGCAATGTAACTGACCTTAGACCAAGATAGATCAAGAACATCTGAAGTATGACCATGAAATGTCGAGAAAGGTATTTTACGAAAGGGGCCAAGGTCATCAACATCTTCATCTTTTATCTGGATAACAAAGATCATGACAAATGAACTTGGGAACAATTTAACATATTTGAAAATCTTTGAATATTACATTGTCTCCTGAAACACAGCCCAAGGAGTAACGAAAACAAGAAAGTATGTGTGCATCAATATGTTCTATCAATCCAGGCAGAATTGCTCTGGCCATTGGTTTTCTAAAAGCTGTCTGTTTATTCTTGAGGAATTCTGGCTGGATTTTTGAAGGGAAGACTATGGAAAAGTGGAAGTTGGTTGATTGAAATTAATGATTTGTGGAGAACTGGGCATACCGATCTTGAGTCATCTGCAGTTATTTCTTCCTCGGTGGACATATTTGATGCCATTGAATTAATTGAGCTAGTAGGTGAGGAGCTACGATCAACTGCAATGAAAAGGTAAGTTTAGCTAAAAACGTAAATAAGAACTCTTACACAGCAACATCGATATAGGAAGGAAGTGCCTTGTTCACAAGTTTCGAGTTGCTTATAACAAATATCAATTAAAACTACTATTAATTATGTCCGAAGTTACTTCTTCAAGTCAAATGTAGTTTGAAAAAGTGAAAGTATTATGGAAATGATGAATTGTTAAGAACTCTTATTAAGAGCTTAAACTCCTACTTCACAATTAATTGATTAAACTACACCAAAAACTATGCATGCAGCTTTATCATCAATGGGAAATCAGCAAGCAATGATATATGCCATGAATCATGACATTGGGGGTATTATATTACATTTGAACCTTTTACAATGGTGACCTCTATGAAGCAGCCACCTGTCTTTTAATAGTTACTCTAGCAATGTATAACATAATGGCATTTTCTATTGAATCAACCATTTGAAAAGCCTTTTAGTTATAAAGGCTTTCAGTATAAAGTAGCCAACTTTTCTGCCTCTCACGACTGGTTGTTGTATACAGGTTTCATTATATGTTTCAGTTCCTTGTTTTCACTTTTATCGATTCAGGGTCTTGTTTCAACACATAAACACTTTGTACAGAGCTTTGTACAAAGCAGAAGGGTAGAAATTTCCCAGTGAAACCTGTATGCAACAGCTAGGTATGAGAGTTAGATAAGTTGACCACTTCATGTAGGTGGCCTCTATATAAAGATACTATTTTGGACACTGGAAGAATGACCATTATAGACAGATGGCTGCTTTATAGAGGTGACCATCATAACAGGTTTGATTGTATCACCAATGACAAAGCATAAACGACTCAACACGATTACATAATCTGTATTACATCTAGGGCATCATACTTTGTTTAGAATACTTTGCTCTCATTTCTTCAAAATGTGAAGATGCATCTTTCAAAACCCAAATTCTCTGGAAGATAAAAGAAATGGTTAGTAAATACTCCTTGTGTAAGGCTGGGTAAAGCTATCCAAACAACCCCTTTTTATAAGTCCTTAACTCTATTTTGAAAGGAATTACAGAGATAACGGCAAACATTAAAGAAGTAAGAAGTATTTGCGATAGATTTTTAACCAATTACACAAACCTTCTCCCAAGAGTACTTAAAATAAGAATAAAGGAAATGCAAAATAGTAAAAATATTCATTCTATACTATTATGTGAATATAATTGATCACAGGCCCTGAGTGGCTTACTGAGAAGAGCTGACACTGATAATAACTGGCAATGACTGCTTTTCTAGCATTTTTAGACAAATTTCTCTGATTAACTTGGGATTATCTCCTTCTTCTTAGTGGCTCGTTAGACGTTAAGCTTTGTTTATGGAACATGCAAAAAAGAAAGTGGCATTCTTTGGGCACCTATTCAAAGTGAAACAAAACATTTATTTCATGCTTTCATGGCAATGTGTATTGACTTGCATTTATCAATGTTTTGTTGACGGTTCTTAAGCAGATAATACATGATATCGAATTTTGCAGGGCAAAAGTAGGAAGCTGATATACAGGCAAGGCACGTTGATTACTGTCTGAGCCATGCATCACATGAAGAACTTTATTAGGCATCACCTCAATCATTAGAAATTACCATTCACGAGCAAAAATCCTACACTGTGTAGCGTTTAGAGGCTTTTTCAGAGTGATTTAGAAGGCAGAGTGTAAAGAACAGCAGTGAAGCATATAGTGCATTCTCAAGGTTTTTAAAGCTAATAGAATCTTAAGGACAGAAATAAACAACGGCATTATCAATAGTACATACCACAATATTATCTTGTCCAGCTGTAGCCTAAAGTAATAAAACAAACAGATATTACTTACTTCTCTGTGCTGATAACAATATGCTATTAGTCTGGTAGAAGGTGAGCGTACAGCACAGGAGAAAACAAAGATTAATACTATTACAGTATAATCATTCAAGCAAAATGCTGAGCTTGAAATAATTTCGAAGCACTTACTCTATTCTGTTTGGTAATAATGTCAAATACAAGTTATACAACACAATTTACAATTGAAAATCTGCTATTATTATATTCTCACAGCTTCAATAAAAGAGCAAAATGAGAATTTACAAAATTGGGAAACAACTGTGATCATTATTTAAAGATATTAGAAACGGTACAAGTGTGACATTACAACGCCTTAATTCTGTAATTATGTTTGGCAAGACTTATGAATTTCATTTGTTAATTTTGCACGTGTTCTCAAGTTTATTCACTGCACCAACCGTAGCGTTGTGAAGTTGGAGGCTGAATTATACTTGACTTGAAGAAGTAAGATAGAGGTTCAAATCAGCTGAAATGAGTGTATTATCAGAAGGCATATTTTGCATTAACCACTAACATATCCAATGTTTGGCAAAGTTTGGTAATTTATTGAGAAAGCTGAATTGCTAAAAAACTTTCTGTTATGAATGTTGAAAAGCCTAAAATTAACAGCAGCCTTTTTGCAAAAATGTTTAAAATCTGGCTCAAGATTTCAAACTTGATGTTATGGAGCGACGTTGAATCTATTGCTTCTCTGACTGCCAACAATGTCACTTCCAGAGTAGAGCATCATCCCTTTGGCAGTATTGAAAAAAAAACAATACAAAGGCTGCTGGCCATTGTATTTTTAGATTATTTTAAAAACGTAAAATAGCTTGTCAATACATAGAACTTGGGTAACGAAAAGCATAAGAAGCAAGGAAAACCGAATTTGTTTTACGACAATCGGTCTACCGTGGATAGAGTTTGCTAGCATCCCTATAATGCGGATGAATAAGTCACAAGAAGACAGGGAAGCCAAGAAGTAGGACCGTGGAGTGGTTCCTTTAATAGAGTTATAACAGGTACTTTACACACTCACTCTCTTAAGCAGATAAACAAGTAATTCTTATTATAACATCAAAGTGTGTTGCCATGGAATGACATTGGATATCTGCTCTGGGATCCATACAATGCACGATTAAATCCACTGCAATTCTGATGTCAATACATGTTAAAGCACTATAATATACTCACAAGTAAACGGCTGCATAAAGAGAATTTCATTGTCCATATAGCACCCTTAAAAGGTAAAAAATATCAAATAATAATCAAAAGTTGATTAAAGTCAGTATCATTAGTAATTATGAGCTGCCATCATCAAAGTATGAATTACACACAAGTTTACATTTAAATAAACACTATTGTCGATTTTACTATTTTTTACAAATTTTGACACATACAACTAGAAAAAAAAAAACAAGGGACAATGACAGTTGTCATTTTATGGTGATCATGGCAATGAAGATGAATGAATATATATCAACCGTAGGCTACGGTCAAAATCAAATTGTGTTTTACTATTTGAGGACAGTTCTACAACATATAGAGGTGTCGACAAAAAGAGTACTAGAATAATCATATATCATTTGAGTATAATTTTGATATCACGGTCCACAACATTTTAATTGATGGAAGAGTCTACAATGACCAGCAGATTTTGGAGAAAAGTTTGAAATCTGGGGCCAGATTTTTAACTTGAATAAATATGAGATGACGTTGGATCCTTTGTTTCTTCGACTGCTAACAATGAGCCTTCCGGAATAGAGCATCATCACTTCAGCTGTGATGACAACGAAAGCAATACGAAGGCTGCTGGTCATTTTAGACTCTTTATCAAAAGGAAACACAACTTACAATATGTTCTCCACTCAAATCTTGCAGCAGTCTAACTTTTTGAAAAACAGCCTTTTCACGTATTGCTTTGTGACATTTCAGCTGCAAAAGCACGAGACAACAAAAAGGGTTATACAAAAAGAACAATGAAGTCAATGATAGGCTGTAGACCAAATAGAGAATCGAGATACAATTCACAGCAATGTGGGATTGAATACTGGAAATAACATACATAAATTAAGATGATAGTATTGGTTTCAACTGCAATTATAAAATATTATATAAAATGTTAAAACAAAATAGCTAAATTCCTTTTTTTGTTCATCATCAATTCTTCTTATTTAGATGACATTAAAGAAAAAATCATGACCTAATACCTTGATATAAGAGCTCGACGTCCCTTCTTCCTCGTCACTTGATGACGATTCGTCTACTCTACGAGCTGTAAATTACCAAAATAGATAAACAAAATGTCAAAAAGACTATCTGATAAAACAAACAAAATACGCAACAGTTTATAAAATCAAATTTCAGCATCAACAGACACAATCTCTCATCCTGGTAAATATCTTTATTGAAGACGATTTCGTCTGAGAGTGATTGTAGAAGAAATCCACTTAATGAAACAACTGTATAACTCTAGTATTTCTAGACAAGTGACTGCTATTACAAACAAGAACAATTTTAGATACTGAATCTTGGTGAACATTAGAGCAGATCAAATACGAAATATTTCCTTGCACAGTGAGCCTTGAATGTAAGACATCATAGCTTCTAATGTGCAATACTTTACAGTACTTTCTAATGCAATGGAACGCTCTGCCTGCTACAATGAAGGAAGTTGCCAAAAGAGATATTTTCAAATGTCTCCTTGCGAAGTATTTATATATTAATGGGTAAAAAATGAAAAATAAAATGAAAAAAACTTATTATATTGAACTAGTTAATTTCCGTTATTATGAGTTAATTTTATGTTTGTTACTGTATACATATGTCATGTAAATCAGTCCTGTTTCTGTTTCTAATAACTTATCAGGTATTCTGAATAAATGCTGTTGATAATGATGATGATGTTTCTTTTCTGGGAATGAAGTCCGGAACTCTGAGTGTCTACACCATTGTTTATTTGCTTTACTGAGCAACCAAATATCATTAAATGCAAGTGGTGTAATTGTTGTATTATGCATAATATTTGAAGATTTTCAAATATTTAGCCAGAGTAAAACTTTTGGTACATTATCATTGTTTTTGAGGGGACGGAAAAGGGAGAAATCAGCCTTTCCAAGGAACTCTCATGTCATGTGTTCCGTTTCATGGTAATAATCTGGCACGCTGCATAATACTAGCTTTCCCTGACTCCAATAAGATAGATGTTGCTTTACGCGAATCTAGTCAATTCAAAAATAACTACCTTTCACTTCAAGCTTGATTTTTTGTACTGTTTTACCGAAGAATCGTTTCAACTTCTTCCTGTTGAATGATTAATAGACAATATACAAACACTATGAAAAAGATAACTGTTACTGAAATTTTAAGATCTTCTTCAACTAATGCAAAGTTAGATTTCATGATGGAATAGTGAAATCGGCATTTCAAAAACTAAAAAGAATCAAATGTACTACATGATTTTGAGTGAAAAAGCAAGTCATTCAAAGGGTTTTGTTATTTCAGCGTCATGTGAACAACACACAGAGACAAATATGCTCCTGGAAAGCCAACCCAAGATTTAACTGTGAAGAATGTTCCTCAAGTGTTTTTTGATGGTGATCTTAAAAATTCTGCAGAATACTATTTGTTGGTAAATTGCTTTTTTAAATAAAGGCTAATTTGTATCTTAACAAATTTCATCATAATAAGGGACTATAGTAATATAAAGTGTAAAGTAATTAAACCCACAAATCAACTATCATTTGACACCAGATGAATCATAAAATCCTAAAATCAGTTATTTTACTATACCATATTAAATTTGAAACGACTAGTTACCTCAATTAATAATTTGTTTAGTTACCTTTTCATTCCTTTCACACTAGAAGTAGTCGAGGAGTCCGATATGTTCCCGTCAGCTAGGTTTTGATCACTAAAAGCAATAGTGAAGAAGAAGAGGGGCTTGAGTCAACAACATCTGGTATCAAATTCTAGGTAGTCTTGTGACTGAAATATTTTAAAGGGGTATCTCATTCTTTTTGCACCAAAAAGTGCTATAAGGAAAAGAATCAATTTAGGTTTTACACGACATTCAATTAGGTGGTATAACATTGCTGATTGGAATGGAAGGACCAGAACTCTTTTCAGGTTAAGTGGTGATACCAAAGACAATTTACAACAGCTAAGTTTTGATGTGGCAGGTCTTATCTCACTTAATATTTTTTTTGCTGTTGAATTCGACTAGCTTAACATTATAAACATCTATTTTGCAAACAAGATTCCAATGTCTTTGTTAAAAGTATCTCAACTTTGTAACAAACAGACATAGAAGCATTCACATTTTTACTAATATCAACTTTCTTTCTGTTAGCTCTAGTTAATTTGTACCACATACAATCAAAGCCCAGCCAACACAGCACAGAACAATATTATCCAAGGCCCAAGCAAACCCTTCTGATATCCAACAAGGCCGGAAAGGAAGTCATACATTCAAATTCCAAAAAATAACCTTACCCTTACAAAATAGCTAGGCAATTTTAATCCTGAGCAAATCAATACATAATTAGGCAATCAGTTCATTGTTGCTGTTTGGTTGATCAATAAAGATTCATATTAACTCTAGAGATAAGCTTCTAATCAATACCTTGAATACTCTGATGTGAGTCTCATAATGTGCAATGCAAGAGGGTTGGTTGCCTGCGGTATTTTATCTTCTGCAAGACTTAACGGAATGCGCTCTCCTGTATCCAAATTTGTGACCACAACTTGCTCCAAAATTTCCTAAAGGCAAATGCAAGGAGATACAATGTCATTTGAATAACAAAACTTATTACTCGTATCAATATTTTTGATACTTTAGCGTTGATTTGTGGGAACGCATAGGATGTTAATGGTGGAGATTCAAATATGAATAGATGTTGTGTTTAGAGTAGAGTAGACAGAAATGACAAAGCCAAAGCATATATCAATAGAAAAGGTCAAGAAAGAAGACAAATCTGTTGTTTGACGATCACGTATGTTTGAAGCCTTAAGCCTCACAACCAAACAGTGTGTGTTGCTTAAACTTTGCTATATTACTACAATTTAAACTCTGTTATTCATTTACATCAAGCACTATACCACTGCCAGTTTCACATTGACATATATTGATATTTTATATACTGTATCAATCAAAAAACTATTTTATTTACACAAGAGATAACTTACAATATCTGATAATGGTCTTCCAGAGACTGAATTGCACCTAACTAGCTTTGAGGATGATGCTTCTCCTGCTGCAAAAGAGATTACAGAGATACAGTTTCATGTAGAACTGGTGCAAACACTGTAAGACCACGAGATAAAACATAACAAAGACACCATTCTTTCTGTGAATAGTACTACAGAGAAAGGCAATGAGAAGAAATTGTTCCAGGTAGGCCTACCAATAATAGCGCTGTAAATATTTCGATCTCAATGTCTCAAAAAAAAGCTAAGAACATACTTTAATTTACTCTTACACCATCACAGCAGAAAACTAAGAACTGCCAAAGTATATATAAAATCAGCCTCTCTGGACATCTATTGGGTTAAGTTTTCAGTGACACATGTACCTTACATTTTTCATGAAACAATAATGGATTTTAAACGAACCTTCTCCTTCATCTATCGTCTTGAACATCTTTGAAGGTGATAAGCCACTTCTTCTTTCTGCCAAGTCATCATTAAATACCACATCCAAAGAATTGCCTTTAACCAGAACCTTTTCCATAGCATGATCATTGGGATTCTTTCCAATATACACACATGGTTCATCAATTTCAGCACTTCTGGTAATCAAGGGGACAGTCTTGGGTCGAGGTGGTTTAACAGACTGAACAATAGGAATACTGACACTATCGGGAAGGTGCACAGAAGCAGGCTCATCTTTGGTATCTGGTGGTGCATCATTGTCTTCTGAATCCTGAATGAAAGAGGTGATTTATAATTTTTATGGCATTTGGTTTGGGTGGGTGAGTGATTGAGTGATTGTGATTCAAAAACTTCAAGCTTTGTTTCCTTGGTCTGAGGCTTTCATATTTTGATTATAGAAACCTAGAATATGTAATACTTGTTAGATCAGAAAATAGCCCATGAAATTTTCAACCAGAAGAAATAATATTTAATAGAATGAAATTTGAAATATTTATAAAGATTCAATTCTGTTAAGAATGGTCACATATCGGTTTTGAAGTAGAGTTGTGATTTTTGCCACTGCTTTGTGAAAAAAGTAATTTCATAATCAAAAATAATTCCTACCATGGCCGAGATCAATCAACACAAACCTTCTGCAGCTGTTCTTTCTTCTGCTTTTTCTTTCTTCTTGGAGGAGCAACAGGCATCATGGCATTGGTTGGGGTTACTGGGTCTATGTCTGTTGCTGCGTCATCTTTGATCTCTACATCTGCAGTTCGCTCGGCAGCATGGAAAATAGCAAGGTCTTCAATTTTGGGTTGTTGTGGAGCAGAAGAAGCATTTTCCGGTATAGATACAGAGTCTGGTATCTCAGTTAAGGTTTCTACAGGAGGTAGCTGAAAGTGAAAAACAATCATAAAAAGTGAGAAAGAAATGAAATTATTTATGATGCCAAGAGCATTGTGTATTCAGTTGCTTGTATGTTTAACTCAATTCATATATAATTGGGACTATACAAAAGTGGATACATAATTTGAATCTTACAAGTAAGGGGTTTTAGAATTACGTATCAATTGCGTACAAAAAGTGGAATTGAAAACTTCAGCAGAAAGTAGATGAAACAATTATTTGGCACCTGCTTCCGAATGATAGGAGATATTCACAGCATACAAAGAAGTTTGATAGTTTCGGTCTTTTCTAAAATGTTGCATCTAAATTCCATTGTACTGTATGCAAAGATATTGCGCAAAGGAGGTGGGATTAGGAACAATCCTTTTTTCTCATATCCGAAGTAGCTTGATTTGGTTCGTGATAGCAGTGACCTCTCCTTTCATGTGATATAAACAAGCTATTCCTAGTCCATTAGATTAATATCACAATGACCTGGCCTCGCGTGTACTGCTAGTACAGCCCTACAACACTAAAATCTAACCGCCTTGTTAAAAAGACAGTATAGTTGAGTAGGCCACTACTAAGCAGTCAAAAAGAAAAAACATCTTTAACTTGAGCAAGGAAGGTTGGTGTGACTAAAAGCCACAAAGCTGAATATTATGCTGATCTTCCACTACCAACCCAATCCCTTTTGAGCTACTTGTTATCAGAAGTATTCCAAATACCACATGGGAGCATGTGGTTGGTCTTCAAATGGAATGTGTCAAAAATTCTACTTGAAGAAAGATCACGAATATTACTACAAGGTTCAGCAACAGCTGGGTAACAGTGAAACATCATTTAAATATTATATTCTATCAGGTATAACAAAAATGAAAGTAGATTTGAAAGTCAAAGAATCAACGTAATCCAAACCGAGGGTCTACAGTTACACCCATTGTACAGATTGATACTAAATTCTAATTACTTTACTGTTGAAAGCCATTAGGTGTAACCACAATGGTTTGGTTGGCGTGACAAAGGGCATCCGGTCATAAAAACCAGTAATATGCTACCTTGTTATATCATTATGTGAACCAACTCAGGTGATAAAAGCTGAGAATGCATACAAGGTTGTGGATAAATGAGAAATCTGAAAAAATGTTGTGAAATTTGCAGACATGTAGTCATGCCCATAAGCTGAATAAAGCTAAACGCAAACAAAATTATCCAAATGGGCGAGGACATACTACTAAAACAGTAAGACCAATCCTGATCCAGATGCATTGAGCAAAAAGGCAGCACAGAAACATTTCAGCTGTCTTTGCAATAATGGACAATGAATGGAAAACTCATCAAATGTAATACAACCGATATACAAAAGATATGTACTTTCATTTAATCTGTCTATAGGGTGTAAAAGAATGCCTAATAAATAGTGAAACTATGTGGGATTGTCACAGTTGTAAGTGTGCTGTTTTTGTTTATCACTTCTGGGAGGCAGACTGTTACTCCGTGGTGTAATCGAGATCCAACAGCCAACAACGTTTACCCAACAACTTTGTCAAAGGTTTGTCGACGCTGGGGTTCCCATCAAAATCCGGATTGATGGTGTCCTACAATATAGTGTTGAATTGTCACCAATTTTTTAAAACGGTAGAATGGTGTACATTCCTCATCCATTTCGGAAAATCTTCCGTCAAAGGCCCTGCCGAATATGGGGTAGAAAGCATGAAAGCGCTTATGCCAAATAAAAAAATGGTTAGCTTGACGGTGACGTATACCTCTAGGGACTGTTAAAATCCTGTAATAATCTGCTCCACAATGGCTTTTCACCATCTCAAATTCTCTATGGTCGCCCTCTACGCAATATGTTTCCAGCCCACCGGATCACTTTCAAGTCTGAATGGCTGAACAGCACATTCTCTACCAATTCTGAACAGCTCATTCTCTACCTAAACTCAAGATTGGTATTTCAGTCTAAATCCAAGATTCAAAATCCAAAAGTTGGACACAAACTCATATAATTGTAGCAGTGGGTCGTAATTGAGATTAATATGTTGAACTTGCAAGTGATAGAATTCTTTGGCGAAACCCCAAAATGACTCACCTAAACTATCAAACAGTGCATCTAAACCAACATCGTCGTCCTCAATTGTAAAACGCACAAATTGTATTGTCCAACCTCCTAATTACTATGCATTTGACTAACTTTTGCATAACATTTACAATCAAAACCAATTTTAAAATCGAATATTTACTCATACATATAGCCATTTATAGTATAATCAATAATATATATTAATTTTATCAAACTTTCATCGTCCTGTTAATCCATTTGCATGACTTGGGGGAGGTGTAGTAATAATCATAGGATGACGACATCGTCATGTGACAATGACATGTAACCTTTCTTCTTTACATCTTGTTTCACTAATATCAAATACAGCTGAAATACGAATCTTGATTTGTCTCTTTGCATTTAGCTGAATATTGTCATTATTTCTGAATATTACTACTATTACTATTGATTGTGGCGTTGTTTAGTAAGGATGTTTGTATTATAATTTATAAATCGTCAAAGATAATCGAACGTTTTTCTAGCAATTTGATTGGCTAAAAGCCATGTTTGGAACTGAAAACGTAAACAGAAGGATCAAGGCTAAAGTTGGTCAATCCACAAAAACAATTAATCCCTCGATGCGATAAAAAGTTACAAAAATGGTGTGAAACGTCTTCTCGGGGTTGTAATATTTTTTGAATAGCAAG
>JANVCG010007978.1:0-13087 GCA_025505365.1 Haliclystus inabai | reverse complement strand
AAAAAATTGTTGCCGGGTGATTTGTTTGTATAACTAACCGCGCTTCCATGCAGCCTCTGCAACTCGTGAATAAGGCCGATAGGCATGATGGTGATAACAACAATAGTAATAATAATACTAATCACTACAAGAGCAGGACACATTATTATTTTAGTGCGCTTCAAAAATCGGAATAACTTGTGGGTGTAGTATATTGGTCTCTTTCAGTGGTAAATCTCACAATAGGTCATTTTTAGCAGCTACTATTACAGTGGGACAGTGCAGATTCACAGTGTAAAACAGTTACGGTAATATAAATAACTTTCACGAGAAATATCTATTTGATACTATTGATAAATTGCTTTCTAAATCCAATTACTGCTATTTTCGAACACTTTTAAATAAATACTTATCTGCAGTGGGAAAATACAGAATTTATGGTAGATATGACCATCTATATAATGCTAAGCAGTTCCGACTAGTGATTTTTAGTACTAACTTGCTACGAAAATGACTTGATTTACTGTGATTTCAGTATAATTCACTCAGTCATTCACTGGGGCGTTAATTGAATAGAAGCAATTGGAACCCAATAATGGCAGACATTTCCACGATGACGTAGGGGAAAACGCTCTATACATAAAATAATTCTATATGCTCAAAGAATCAAGCAAAACATAAATTCCCTTGTAAAAAATTAACAAACTCATCAATATTGTTTAAAACACTCGAGTTCATGTCATGTTCTAGAACAAAATAATCAATTTATTTGTTTGATGAATTATGCAAAAGCAGTAAGGTAATTTCTTGAATTTTCTCAACAAAAGCATTAACTTTTCAACAACCAAATTTTGAAGCAGACCTCATCTAATAAAATTCATGTTTTTTGATCATGTGATACCCGTAATTGGTAACCAAGTACGTGTGATCACAAACTCATGTTCAATTTTTGCCCTGATTTAATCTGATGAATCACTCTAACTTGGAATGTTGTCTACGGTGGATTTTGTCTAGAATGTTATATTGGGTCTAAACTAGATTAATTTCCAACGTGAATCAAATAGAATAGAGACCTAGAAACAGCATAATACACGGACATATATTTTATAATATTGTATCCAATATTATTGGAAAAGAGGTGAAAAATGCTTGGATTGGTTATGTGAATCGAAACATCCATGATTGTACATTGTATATACTGTAATACCGGCATGTGAATGATGCAGTGCATGTATTTGTATTGGAATGTTTAATGTAATTCACAAGTATTGATTAGCAATGTTACAATTTGTTTGATGTATCTTTCCAAACAAATATTGTAAAAGAAGATTTTAAATGATACAATAACATTTTTTTCACATTCTAATGAACCAACGTGATCCGATGAGAAGGGGCTGTTTTGCAGTTGTTCTGAGAGGGCATATGTAACACTGTTACAATCGAATCACAAATTTGGGGGTTGCAGCAACGCTGTATAAACAACCTCAGGTTGTTTACAAAATGGTTTTTAGGTTGCTTACGTGCTAGACGAATATTGAAGGACGGATGCTATGAATACACCAGAACCTCATAGGGACATCAATGGTGGCTTTGCTATGGTTTAAATTGTATTTAACTAACAGAAAGCAATTTGTTTATGTATCAATTTACGACGCAGCATATTAACAAAGTTTGCAAGTCGTGATTTTTCCATCTTCTACAACCTTTCAAGATCAGGAAGTATCTTGATTTGGATACAGCAAACCTCCTTGTGCATGCATTCTTCACATCTAAATTATACCATTGCAACTCTTCATAGTTTGGTATTTCTAAAATTTAATTACCAAACTGCAGCGTATCCAAAATATTTCTTGTTAATTCTTGTGTGTTTTACATGGGATGCAACACGTAAGAGCACAGTATTTATTGAATCAATGAAACTATGCATATTTTTGGATAGTATGATATATTTTATCACTTGTGTCACTTTACAGCAACATGAGCATAATTTCAGAACATTTCCCAGTATTATGATAAAAAATTCATTGGATTTCTACAGCAAAAGAACTAATAGAAGAGTTAAACATCAAAATCAATTGAAGTTAATATTTTCAAAACTTCAGTTTAGGTTTCAGGTGAATACTTTTGAAATAAATCTAGAATTGTATTTTGCTATTTCACTTTATATGTAGGCCTACGGCAAATGCTGCTTTGAATAATGTGATGACGATATCTCACTGGAAGATGTTGACATTTGACCTTCAAGCGTCACTGAGGATTCTTGTTGTTGCTAAGCAACTTTGAAAAATTGTGTAACTTTCCATTAAAAAAAGAAACATCAACCCCTGCCTATATGTATAGTAATTGTGGTAGTTGAAAGTACTGTAATGATGATAATATTTTTGGAAAGATGTAATTTCACTGCTTCCGTGCATATTCAAGAGGCATAGCAAGCAAAAGCATGAACTTGGTTGTTTGCCGTATCCAAGTCAAGATACTTTCTGATCTTGAAAAAAAATTTGAAAAATGACGACTTACAGACTTTGTTGATATGCTGTGTCATAGTCAAGTGTGTGTAATAATCATTTCATTTTCCCATTTTCAGATACAAACAGTTTAAAGCAAAAACGGTTAGAAAATTCATTGTCATCTGTTGCAAAAAATTTGAGGAGAGTAGTTTACTGTCTGTACAAAGGTCTTTTCATATTGATGCAGTATTTCTAGACTTCTAACAAATCATCAATAATACTTAGAGAGTTGGAAATGGCAGTGGTTTATACATTATTTCCACTCCAGGCACATGCCTGCAGCCGTGTGAAATGTAGCATCCCCTCCTAGAAACCTCGGCTCTCTCAATTTGCGCCTGGAAGCCTTGACCAATGAAAATGAACCATTTCAAGTTTAAGCTAATCAGCAATTCTTTTCAAACCCTAACCTGTCTCATTAGTTGTTGTAATGTGTAAGTAGTGAGGTGTCAGATGGATTGAAACAGTGCAGCAAGACGCATCAAGAATGACAAATAAATATTGCAAATGTTCTCTACCTAAATTTGTAGTATCAAAAGCCTATTTACAGTGCTGCCAAAATACATTGCCATTCATTGCCATTAATCATTCAACTCACACTCCAACCTTCCACTGGTTTGTCAGCAATCAAAAAATAATGATGAAACACTGTATGTTTTCAAATTGAATAGATTGTGTTATTATTAAATAATGAATTGAATTTTGTCTGTGTTGTGTTGCTGATCTTGATGTAATCATTTTGAGACGTCAAAGTTTTTGAAGTTAGTCTGTTCCTTTGGTGAGGCTGTGTTACTGACAAGAGACATATGAGTCTTTTCTTGCTTTTCATGTTGGCTTGCATTTGCCTATTGAAAAACAATGATTAAATTCAGCTATCATGCCTATATAAGTGGTAAGACACAGTTCTGAATCAGATGGATGGATTGCTCACCGTTCTATTTGCATTGAACATTGATGAGATATCTGTAAAGCTTCTGTCATTCAAAGACAATACCTCTGGTGTTGCTGTGTATGTTGGTGCATAGTGGTGCTGTTCAAAGTTCCCATCTGTCTTTGATTCGAGAACTCCAACCTGGGAGAGAAAGGCAATTCGCTGCAAAGATCACCTTCAATATTGCCTACCTTTCAAGGTGCTAGCTTTACCTGCGATGTCCTCACATGATATGGGAAGTTGGTATTCGCAGCAGAAGGACGTGTCAGCACCTAAGAAAGCCGAAAGATTGTTCAGCTGATCATAAAGAGTCACTGTTATGTGTCGTTGAAATAAGAATCAACACCAACTACTCACAAGGAAAAAGATGTGTGCTATGAAAGTAGTTGTACGTTCAATTCCATTCATTATCTGTGCACTGTCAAAATAATAGTAATCAAAGGAATTATTTTAAATAGACCTTCAAATTGAAATTAAGTACTGTCTTTGAATTCTCACCGTTGCCAGGCAGAAATGATGTATGTTGCTATAACTACAAATACAGGACTGCTCATGAACCTTTGAAAACAGAGTATTTATTATCACTTTTAGCTGATGTATGGTTAGTTGGTATCACTTGTTTTATTTCTGTTATTTACCACATTGTATAAAAGAGCCAGAATGGATAGTAGAAAGGATGTTTCGATGGGTAGTGTTTCAACGTGAAAAAAGTACCATAGCTGAACCAAAGCCATGCCTGGAAGTTTTGAAGTAATAATAGTTTTAGCGAAGGCCATGACTGAGAGTTAATGTTAACATATTGTCATCTTCAACATACCAAACCGCGCAAGACACAAAGGCCAATACCAGCAGGACTCTCATACCTATACAGCACTTGGCCTGGATCAAAGGCCTGCATCAAAGAGTAATGATACAATGCAGCTATATCATAATTTCTATTAAAACTCGAAGATAAGAAAATTGATTGTAGTAATAATTACCTCAGCTTCGTAGATAAACAATGCAATATAGGCTGTGATGTAGATGGTGCTAAAGACACCCAATTTAACTTGGCCTGATGCGCTGATTTTGCCCCTTGTCAACAATAATAGCAAATTGATGCAGTTGAGAAAAACAGAGCTCAACTATCATTTGTTGAAGTGTGTGTTCATTTGCTTACCTTGTCACTGTCCACCCTTTGGCAAGTAGCACCAACATTACCAACATGACAATGTCTCCAGTTGAATGCAGGCCTCTTCCTGTTACAATAAAATGCTACTCAACAACTGCACTTCATGGTCACAATGTCAGATAGATGGTTGCTGAGAGAGCAACCAGATGTATGTCATACCGATGAGCTTATGCTGCCTGTGGGGTTTTCCACTCTGGCCATAATCAACATAATAGATAATCTCAAAGATCAAAGATGCACCTGGCAAAATCGAGAAAGTTATCAAACACAACCTCATTCTGCAGATTATCATCTTTATCATGTGATACAAACCAAATACTTGTTACACTCACTTTCAAGTACGACTGACCACATGAACAATTTGTATGTGTAGTGGAAGAGCTGCCTGGATTTCAAAATTGCTTGCAACACAAAATGAAACAAGGAAATCAAAACCAAGCAACAACTCCAGCATGGATTAGCATAAATACCACTTATTGCTAGCCTACTTACTGGCAATCCAAGCGCAAAATGCCAAGCACACAATGTAAGCACACAGAAATGCTATATCAGGCTGCAGTACATCTGAAAGAGCAGAAGAGGTAAGTTCATCCGCTAACGCATTGAAAACAATTATACTGTAACTGTCAAGACATCTATGAGAACATGAAGTTTACTTTTTTCATCTGCTGAGAAATGCTTTGTCCAAAATGTGTTTCCATTGGTCATCTCCAACCTATACTTCATCTGAATGCCCTGTGGAACATTCAGAATTTAAATGACATTGTCAGCATGACGTCTTCTGTGTTGAACGCCCCTAGACAAATCAAAGCCATAGGCTTACCATCTGCGATCCACATTTGCTTATAACAATGTACCACCACCTGGAGCGTGTTGAGCGGAAGGAGCGTCCACCTTGTAGATAAATGACATCAAATGATACATTCATGCCTCCTTGGCAGAACACATTCAATTAGCCACGAATTATGCAATAATGACATGACTAATTGATTACCTTGGCATACAATTTTGTCTTCATCGTCGATCCTTTTTTCTGTGCATCCAGAATAGAATTGTGCTACATCCAATGGTAGTATTTGGTTGTTTTCAGGAATGGTCACACTCAGTTTATCTCGGCACTCCTGTTCATAATTGCGTAAAAATCAGTGGTAAGAAATTGCACTGTGCACGTGCAAGGTGATAGCTCATCTCTGCTCTGACTCACCATTTCTAGTTGAGGATAGACACTTGGCCATTGTGTGTCATAGTAAAGGACTGCTTTTGGACAACACAGTGTCTAATAGAAAAGGAGATTGAATGAGACCCATGCCGACATGTTCAATTAAGCCATGCTATCATACAAATGGAAAGTACTGAAAAGAATCTTCAGTATTTTAGATGTTTGATAATTATATCAAGACAATGAATAAATGTTTCATAATCTAAATAATGTTGGTAGGCATACATCAGATAATATCATATATGTAAACAACAATAGTGATTATTACCTTGGGGTATTCAAAGTAGTAATCAACACTTCCCAAGTTGTCCTTGTAACAGAACCGAGTAATGAAAGCCCATTCCTGCAATGTCGATATGATAATATGAAAAGTATGTTACAGAGAATCTTTAAATTACCAAGCTCAGCACGCTGAGTAATTTATTTAATAAGTATTCTTCTTAGTGAGAAATCAAAGAGAAAATAAAAGAAAATTGCCCTTTATTGTTTTGAAGAAGTAAATAACTTTTCATGACTACGTTTTGAAATTGAAGGAGTAAAATAGAATCTGAAACTCGAGCTAGAGCTTCTGACCTTAACAGAGAGTTGCATATAATTTAAATGCTGACAGTAAGAATTTCATCATCTGAAATTGGCGAGGCACAGTCCCCACAGAAAAAACATACGTTTAGAATGTGTGTCATCACCTAATTAATAGTTTATTTGTAGGAAGAGATTTTAGTTTGGTTAGGAATTGCGAACTAGGTACTTGACGTTTACACACTTGTTAATTACCTCTTTTGTGTTTAATTCACCTTCAACAATTAGAGCATTTGACGAGCCACAAAACAGCAGAGGTAACACAAGCCAAAAGACATTTTCGTGGCTACATCTGCTCGCGGTAGCCATCTTGAATGTCAATAGCAACGTCTTGATACTAAACAAACCACCAAAATTACTGCACTAGCTTCCTACACAAATAGTAACGACCTGGCAGTTTCTTTCCACAGTATCGAACCAGACTACCATGAAACAGTTTTATATCCAAAGCAGAGGACTTTTCAGGTTCAGTATTTATTATCGTGCAGAGAGCAAGCGAGAGAATGGCACAAATCGTGCTGCCATGACGATCAGCTAACAATAACCACCTGAATGATTTTCACACAATGCAATTTAAGTTGAAAATGGTCGGCGTTTGTCATCATTATCATCATCGTTTGATATCACCAGCAATCTAATGCTAGTAGGTAGTGGTATCGCTAGCAAAACTCACTCGGGAGACAGAACAACCTGTGTGAAAGGAACTACAGTGCTGTATCGAATGTTTTACCTCCCCGCTAGGGGCAGGGGTATTCTCCCCCTCGAAAGTTTTGCCAAACTGGCTGACTTGAGTGACTCCATTAGGATGTAAGTGGACTCTAGCAAAATATAGTTACAAGCAATTAAACGAATGAATCAATCAAACTACATTGTAGGCAGATTATAATGATAATACTGTATAGGTATTCGCGATTTGTATTGCCTGCGAGGAGGGAGGTTAAAACTTTGAGAGGGGCATTGATCGAAAACGCTGTAAACTTGTCGCTGATGGCGGAGATTCAATATAGTTGATCAATCTGAGCCTTTCCGTTTAAATAAGAAAGCTATTAAAACTGATTAAACTGATTTATCGAAAAGGCTTTTCTCATTGTGTAAAACGGAAGAATGTTCCTTCGTTTTCGTTTTACCTTATTCAACTCCGCACTTTGCATGGTGGTGCGTAGCTGCGTCATCAGCACGATAGTTGATTAATAAGGCCATAGTAACGATTCCTATCACAAATTTTTAAGTATTTTGTTGTAGGTCTTTGTTGTACAGATCTCTTGGTAATTGGACGATGAACATGGGCATTGCCGTGTGCAAAAAGGAAGCGTGTCGAATACAAAAATGTCTGCGAGGTATTAATATGAAATCTGATTTCGATGATGGTATGAATCATTGTCTTGTTAGCAAATACTGTTGACTGCAACTGTTGAATTTCTTACGCATGCGTTTTTTCACCGTAGAGAACAACTATCAAGAAGATTCATGTCGTGATGTGATTGAGGCAATGATCAAGTGTTGTCAAAATAAGTCTATGGCTGCGTCAGACGTACGCTGTTCGGGGTTTCTCAATCGAACGCATGGTACACGTCATCAGCCCAGAAACAAGATGGAGTCCACCCCGCCGAGTACGTTCAATTCAAATTGACATTGACAATATCGTTGTAGAGTAGAACATTTAGTGGTATGACTGCTGAACCCCAGGATTAAACCTAATAATAATGCATATATCGGAGTTGAGACGCCCCTTTACATTGTATACGGAAAGCGATGACAATTTTGTCGCATATCTGCATCTTTGATACCTATGGTATTTGAAGCAAGCTCTTTATAAAAGAAAAAATAGCTTTCGATTTTTCTGGGTGAAGTGTTACACTTCTATATGGTTAAAATGAGAATGATATTTCTCACTAGACTCGGCTTTAGTATTTTAATAGGGACGCGGTCGTTGATGATTTTGTAAAAAATTATCGATCGATAGAGCCCGCACCTGTTGTGACTCAAAGTAATTCGATGTAAAATAATTGTTTGGATCCTTAAATGAATTGTTCATTAATTATCTGGACCATATCATCTATATATTTATATATTTATATTTGATGATCAGCTACTTATACGATGCTCTAGATCTTCTCCGCAACAAAGCACAATATCTTCATGCAGAGTTTATTATACCAAATCGTTTATAAGTGCACCGCAAATAGAAGGTAAATTGGACGTAATGCATGCTTAACATAACCACGTGGTGCGAGAGGCTGCCGGGAATGTCTTAAACAATCCTTAGACTTTCGTAAATGGTTTCCCTGTTGTAATGTGATAGAAATCACACCTAACGTAATTAATCAGATTTGTATGTTGTTTCATGAATAGAGAATGTTTGTGTCGTCGTTGACTGAAGATCCAATTTATTATTGATGAGAACATAACATTCCCCTTATAATCTTAGGGCTCCTAAAATAAGCTATGTACAAAGTCGAGCATACGTTACGTCTACCGTTATTTGGCATTTGTGTGCCGAGGTCAGAATTCAATGTATTTGTCAATAGTTAGTCTGCAAACCAGGGTCGACGAGAAGCAGTACAATGAACAATTCCATACATAAAGCAAGTAATGACAACAATTCCATAATAAACTGCAGTTCGATGTAATGATGATAATATATTGATGCTCAAGAAAAGAGGCTACATTGAAAGGAGGATGGTAACTGTCAACGATCAAAACAATAAACGTATATACCATCCTCCTTTCAATGTAACCTCTGTACAATACATGCTATGCGTAATGCGTTTGATTGAGCACAAATCAATTTTGGATAAATTACTTTTTATTGTCTTTCTATTGGTTGTGAATAATAGAGGATGTTCCTTTGATGCTGTGTTATAAAGGCGGGATCAGGAGGGATGATTCACCACATTGTTGTCTCAAAGAGCCGAAGGATAAACCAATATCTTCTAGGCAATCAGCAGTGGGCTTCGTTTTAATATGTCCCAGTAACAAGCGGATAGTCCTTCCAAGACACTCATCGATCCGGTTTTGTAGGCTTTTGCTGATACCAAATAGAAGGGCGTTGGAGTAAGCAAAATGTGGCAGTATAAATGTCTTAATCATTCTGACTTTCATGTGATGTGCAAAGAAATTTCTAGTTTTCGCCATGCAACATACCTTAGCCATTACCGTGTTACAAGTGATGTTCACGTGGTCTTTATATGTTAGTTTGTTGTCAATCGTGACTCCGAGTATTATCAATGATTCTTTTGGCTCAACTAAGACACCTCCCACTTCTATGAAATTATCCCCTGAGGTTCTATTCTTCCTAGCGTCATCCATTGCATTTCGGAGGGATTCATCTGTAGAAGCTTGTCTTTGAACCACGTTGTGATTATTAACAGATCTTGCTGTACTTCGTATTTTGGCTGTGGTATACAGTGGTGTCGTCAGAGTATTGGCGCATTTTTCAAGAGATTGTCGCCAGTCTTCTGCGGTTTTTACTAGGGTGGTGGTACGCGAATGACCTTTTAAATATCCAGATAAGGTTTCACACCACAATTTGTTGCCGGCCAAATACGCTGACATCTGAATGTTCAACACTCGTGTTTTTTGGCAAGGCATTGTGTAATGCCTTAGGTCATCTCCTAGAAGAGAATTTATCCTTCTAATGTGGAGGTCTAACGGAAGGCCACAGAAACGTGTGATTGGTCCCTCGTAATGTCATTGTGTTATTAGACATTTACTTATTTGTGAGATTGGAGGAATGCGGACTGTTACAATGTGTAATATAGATCCGAGTTTCATACCTGTGAGACACTATGCAAATATTACTATTACATTGGCGATTTCTTGTTCAAACAGAGTTTTTGGTGTCATATACCATCCCTATTGCAACCCCATTGAAGTTCTGCACTTTCATCATTGAACAAATTGCGTTTGTAGGATGCATTTTGTTGGAAACTCGTTATAGATCTATTGCATCGCTGACAAGAATTAAGTGGCGTGAGAGCGTGAGATTAGGGTGAAAAGTGTGAGTCTCACGAGGCCACGCCAAACAGCGTGAGAGTTGAAGTGCCTGCGTTTTTGAACAAATTGTTCAAAATGGGCTCACAAAATACACAATTTTCACAATGTTATTGACGTCGGCCAGAGATTTTGTTTTTAGATTTGAATTATTGATTGATTGATTGATTGATTGATTGATTGATTGATTGATTGATTGATGTTGTATTTGATCATATAGAAAGATTTGTACAATGTCTGATATTAAAACAACATGAACATACGATCCGGATAAATCCCATAAGCAATCATGCTTGTTTGTTCGGGTAATCCGCTAAATTACTATAATTACAAATAATACAGTAACTTAATCTAATTGCTTTAGTTGAGTAGAGTAATGCAATTTGAGTTGAGAGTAGAGAGAAAAAAGAAAAGAAGAGTGGTAAGGAATTGAAAAGGAGTTAGATTCTGTCATAATAAGTTGGAAATTATAGCTTGTCATGTTCGATTGCAAATATAACAGTGTTTGATTGTACAGATGGGAGTACAGTAGTATAGCTCAAGGAGGAGATCCCTAATTAGGTACCTATTGAAAACGACGCATGAAGAATTTACATCAAAAACAAAATCAAAATTATTCCATAATATATTGGGAATAAATAATCAGGATATGTTTGTTGTTTTGTTGTTATAGCGTATGGAACATGAAAAATATTCTGTTTCCTGCGATGAGTAGGAAAAAACTGGTAGGATGAAATAAGAAAACTAGGACAGTTTTTTGTGATGATAGAATGGGGCAGAGTAAATAACTTAAAGATGTATAGGTCATCGAATTTGAGAAGATGCAGTTGCTTAAATATTGGTTCAGCATCTGATACATTGTTTTTGAACATTCTCAACAGCTTTTCGTTTTGAGCTCCGTCCCCATACAATAAGGGCATACTCAATATGAGGTTTCACAAGAGAGTTGTAGATTTGCACTTTGTGATAGACGGACAGAAACTTTCGCATTCTCAAAATAAAATAAATGTGTTTACGGAGTTTGGAGTGAACATAATCAACATGCTGATCCCAGTTCAATTTATCATCAATTAGGCCGCCTACAATTTTAACAAATTTGGAGGGACAATCAGAACCACAACGCTCCAAGGCTTGGTTATCAAACTTGATAGAAAAATCTAGTTTTTTATAACTACCAAATACAACATATTTAGATTTAGAAGGATTTAATGTAAGCCTATTGCATATTAACCATTGCCATAGTAGGACTAACTTTCTTTAATTCGAAATCAACATTCACTTGAAGGCCACATAGAGTGTCATCAGCGAGCTGTAGGGTGGTATCATCAGCAAAGAGGTTAACATTGAACTTGTACAGTTTGGGAGATCATTGATGTATATCAGAAACAGGAGATGACCTAAAATGCTACCTTGTGGGACTCCACAGAAAATACACTGTTTTGAAGACAAAACATTATTAAAAGACACAATCTGAGTGCGATTTTGAAGATAGTTTCTTATCCATTTTAAAACAGAATGGGACACTCCATAGTGTGCCAACTTACAAAGTAAAACATCATGCGGAACAGTATCAAATGCTTGTTTTAGATCCAAAAACAAAAACTAACATGAAACTTTTGAGATGAGTTTAGAAACTGATTGTGTAAGAAATTTAGTATGCAATGGACAGTGTTATGCTGCTTGCGGAACCAAACTGAGAGGAAGTAAGAAAGTTGGTATCAAAATAAGAACACAGTTGATTATAAACTATTTTTTCTAGTAATTTGGAGAACGTAGGAAGGAGTGAAATGGGCCTATAATTTGAAAATTCGTGAGGATCGCCTCACTTAAATAACGGATAACTTTTGCACAATTAAAATTGCTTGGGATATAACCAGTTCTCAAAGATAAATTGATGAGGTACGTCAATGGAAAAACTGAGGCTTCCTTAATTTGCTTTAAACAATTGTTGAATATCCCGTCAAAACTAGAACTAGTCTTACTTTTCATTTTGGATATAACTTTTTCAAGTTGAAAATTAGATATAAAATTAAGTTAAACTCAAATGTAACATCTTTCTTATCAGGCATATATTTCAGAAAATCAAGGTTTGAGATGTACTGCTTTGTCAGGTTAATACCAACATTGGCAAAGAAGGAGTTGAGTTGCTTTGCTTTGAATTAATTGAATTGTCTGTGTTTTTCCCGCTTAGTCTGGTCTGGCGTATCTCGCCTCTACACGGTCTAGGTTTTGTAAATTTCACTTCATTTTGTCTCAATTACCACAATTTGATTGGTCTGAGGTATATTTTTCATTTGTATGCATGTACAAATTGTAGGTGATACAATTTCAATAAAGTGCACTTTTCATGCAATATTTCTATATATACAAGATTAGTAGCTTTTCCCAATGCAGATCTCGACAAAACCCAGACCGCGTAAAGGCGAGAATTATACGCCAGACCCGACTAAGCGGGAAAAACTCAGACCATGCTCAGACCCGAATGTAAATGACAAATAACAAGATAAATAAAAATAACATGTACCAGACCAAGCTGAATAGTAAGCTTTGACATGCATACAAATGAAAAATATACCCCAGACCAATCAAATTGTGATAATTGAGACAAAATAAAGTGAAATCGACAAAACCCAGACCGTGTAGGCCGAGAATTAATGCACCAGGCATCTCCAAATGGATTTGAATTAACTAAAAAATAAGATTCATTCGGA
>JANVCG010007868.1:0-13088 GCA_025505365.1 Haliclystus inabai | reverse complement strand
CCTTTCGTGTAACTCAGAGTTTCATGCTCTGATGATTGCGAAAGCATGAAACTCTGAGTTACACGAAAGGCCTTGCCTCAAATAGTTATTATATATCACATGAAATCGATAACAATTTTCAAAACGAGACCTTTTTATAAACAAATCTCGAAAACAGTTAAAAAAAAATAAGAATTAAAAATTTACGAAACATGATAGCTTACGTAATAAAGTCTGTATCTATAATTTTAAAGCAAGCACTGAATTCAGAACGCTCTATAGAACAGGAGACACCATTCCAAATTTCCTACATAAGCACCTCTCTACAAAGTCCAATTACAATGCGCTCTGCTTACCCCGTTTGCATTGACATTATAGCTAGAATCTTATGATTAAAGAGAATGTCCACTTGCAGTTATAGTTGTCATGAATTAACGTAGCCTGCGCACAGACTCTACTTGTGAAAACGTTTTTGACCAAATTAGTAGAAACGGCGAAAGTCACATAGTAATCGAGGCAAAGAGGCTGCGAAAACTTGCGCTGCTCAATACTTTTATTTCAAATTGAGACTGACTCATTCTCTTGTTTTATCACGTACGGTTGTTTAAATTGGATAATATGAATACAGATTATCGGTCTATTTGTAAACTCGATGGTTCGAAAAATCATGGAGTCTGTGCAATAGGACAGATTTGAAAAAAGGAGTGTCTTTGAAGGCAATTGACTTGGCAATATATTTTCAAGCAAAGAGAATAGCCTTAATAAAAAAAATTAGAAATACAGCATTATAGATATACTAAATAAAGCTATTATCGGTAGCTACCGTATTTGAAATCGTTGAAAGTTCTAGTAAGCATGTACTACTCTGTTTTTTATATTGGCAAATAAAAAAACTAGAAAGAAATATTTACTTTTAGAGATTCTACTTACCGCGTTCGAAGATATCGATATAGAATGGGCCTAGAGTTGAACTTTCGATGATTTCTAAAAATGTAGATCGATGAAACTTGAGTTTTTACATTAGGTTATAAAGAACTTATTCTCACAACGGGGTTCTTCAACAAATGATTTCACTAACATTCATTTTCTTTGAATATATTGACGTACAAAATTAGAAAAAAAGTAGTTAAATTCTTTGTAAGGTTACTTTTTTAATAATGTGTATTTCAATATTTTTATTCAAAAAGTTAATTATCACTGTTTTAACGTTGTTGTTTAACTGTGTTAGTAGATTTTGTTTTACATCTGTCCTTTAAAAATTCTTAGACACAAATCTTGACCACGTGGAATTGATTTTAATGCATCAAAATTGACCAAATTCTTCACATGGGGGATATAAACGATGATTTATTTTATCACAGATCACACCTCGTGGGACTGTTGCTCGCTTGGAATCCATTTGAAAAACTAGAGACTGATAAAACCAAGAAATGACACTCAAAATAGGTTGGCTATAAATTAAGGAAACAGCAAAACAGAGACTATGAAATTGTGGCTTTTTGACAAAAATATCCAGTTATCCCCTTGCATTTAATATATGTTGAGAGAGAAATTCGATCTTCCTAATATAGATGGAATTTATGAAGAAATAGAATACTTTTTAAGATGACGGTTGGGGTTCACTTTGTTAAGTAGGAATTTCTACATAGCAAGTAATTGGTGAACGCTTTCATAAAAAAGTTCGTGATTTCAATCAGAAGCTATGGGATATCCTGATTTAAAAATAAGCTAGAAAGTTGAGGCATTATTTCTAATTCTAAGTTATGGGATTGAAATCTGGGTCGCTGACAGTTTCCAAACCGTCCCACACGAATTTTAAATTTATGCGATTGTTTGCAGGAATTTGAAAAGTAAAGGGCATAAAAAATTATGTCTGATAATGATACATTTGAAACCCTTTTATATAATAAATATGATATCAGCAGGAATATGAATTCTGTATCTGAAAACAGCATTTTGATATTTAGAAATTGAATTGAGGTAGACAGGTTCGGAGCTGTTGTCTGATACATTCGGCCACCGCAAATTCCGCAACCAAGAAGGTAACCCCACCATGTTGACGTATGCTTTTGATTTATTTCTGGATCCAAGCATGTGTGGGTCTATTAAAATAAACAAACACGCCTCGCAGTTTAGTTGGCCTTTAGTTCTACTCAGTATGAAAACAAAACGAATTGGCATTGCAGAGTGGCCAGTGCTGAATTAAGACAAAGAAATCATTCAACACCTGTAATGTTTTTCTGTATTTTTGAATATTGATAATGTTGAAACTATACAACAATAGTAAATCTAGATAAGGAACAATTAAGTATTATTCAATGCAGTGTACAAGTTATTATATATACGTGATGGAGCAAGCGAGCGTGGAAAAGCTCGTGAAGTGATCAACAATAATAAACAAGCTATAGTAATTGTTCATCATCGAAAAATACAGTATTTGCTAATTGCTTGGTAATTATTTATAGTCATTGTCTCCTGAGCACATGTATGTAATCTGTTGCTATTACTTCTGTTGAAAAATTACAACTTATTAGAAAGAAATCCACGCTATATTGTAATCATTTCAAGTTTTATACAAGCTATTTCCATAGTCTATAGAAAGGAGAAATCAGAAATTTGAAGGCGAATATTATGTTGTCAATAACAACGACTCTCTTTGCTTTTGGTCACGTGGTCAACACAAATTCAGAAAGGACATTTCTAAAATGGCGGTGTTTGCATGGAGAGAAATTGCAGCTTAGCTTAGCTGTGTTATGCCTATGCATTGTGTATCGCTCGTAACAATTACTTCACAAACTAGATATTATGAAGAAGTATCTATGAATTATACTGAGAAAGTTTGGAATGCTAGGAGGCAATGAAAATTTTACAGAATCAGAATTTCAGAAATGACAAGATGAACGTCTCTAACCTAATGGGGGACCGTCACAAGTTTGTATTAGATTGTTGCATGGTAATACACTTTAAGACAAATGGAAAGAGAGTATAAATTAATCAAATACCCATGCCTTACTAACTAGTTTTGGTTAGTTGGATTTTCAAGCCAGACTCTCCTTCACATATAATCATAGGCTACGTTGTTTTGGAAGGCTCACTCAAGTTAAACCACAGCTCACAAGGCAGCCTAGATTGTAGAATTTCAAAGCATTTTATGGATCAAAACAGTTCGAAGTATATTTTAGCATCGTAAAATGGATATCTGGAGTAGCCCACGTCCCCTACCTGACCTGGTAGACACTGTTAAACACCAAAGAATCACTGGAGAAAATGAATTTAATTCAGTGTATTGTCAACTAGATGTACTTGGAAAAGGAAGTTTTGGTGTTGTTAAAAAAGTTCAAAATTTTCAATCAAACCTCATATTTGCTGTTAAAATCATAAATAGAGAAAAGGTTTGTTTAAAAAGATATATGCTACAGAATGGGCCCTCCTTGATCTCAGACTAAAATTCTGGCATTTTTCGCACTTCTAACAAACTGGGTGTCTGCAGTTTAAGGAGATGTGATAGATAGCCCAACACGCAGTGCAAGATCTCCAGTCTGGACTTGATCCTTGTGTATCCCACAAAGATGATTTGTTCCAAAGAATTATAACAGGCCTGCAGATTAAGGACATTATCACTGGTTTGATTAAATCATATGCTTAGAATGCACCAGTAAGATCCTGATCTGTTTTTATGGGTTTCATGTGACATTTCAATTAAATCAATGCGATAGTCTATCTGAGATGCTAGTTTAGGCATTACAAAAAATGACCATTACAGACAGGTGGCCACTACATTGAGGTGACCGTTTAACAGGTTTGATCGCACCCTATTTTATACCATCAAACTATTTGAAATTTTTATCAGTAGTATCATTAAATATTGCACAAATGTCTTTAAATATTCTGAATATTTTGATGTGATCTGCCCTGAAATATAGTTAGACCTGAGTTGGTCGGATTATTAAAGATCTAATATGAAGTAACTCGCTTATTTATTTATAGGCTAACAGTGATACAGAAAACCACATTGAGCGTGAAGTGATTATTTTAAAATTGGTGCAACATGATCATATTGTTAAACTTGAAGAAGTCTATGAAACATCAAAGGTTTGCTACTTATACTAGAAATTGAAATTGAAGAAGTTCGTTCACATGATGAAAAAATAATTTAGTAGAACATGCTTTTTCACGAATTATTGGAATGTTTCAAAAATATATGATAATTGCATGATATACCATGCAAGCATTTTGATATTGTGATGATAGATAGGCTACTTTAACCAGTTGTTGGTTGTAGATTTTTTCTTCATATATTTTGATGTTTGTTAATTATTATTGAACGATGATCATATAGCTGCTCCTCCCTTTATTTGTTTAGATCAAGTCAGTGTTGTTCCAGAAACATTGTATCACTTCATCTTCTATTAACATGTGTTATCTTTGAATTACTTAGTATTTTATTTAAAATAAGTTTTCATCCTCTTTTCACTAGCAAATATTTCTTGTGATGGAACTGTGTAGTCAAGGAAGTCTTAGTAATCTATTGGAAACGACAGAGTGCTTAGCTGAAAAGGTAGGCTGTTATTGGTTTTGCGATTATATATATATCTTTAATTTGGATTTATTGTTTAACCACAGCCAAATAAGCCCTTAACTGTTTTGCATTGGAGTGGGATCACATACATAACATAACTAGGTAAAGTTTGGTGTATTTTGTGACCAGATGCTCCTCCTGACCTCAACCAATAGCGCTGCACGTAAGGTCAAACCCAAGCCCCTGCGGATCTAGATTCAATATATTAACCACTACACAATGCAAGCCAAATATTCTGAAATCCTCTTTAACCTTAACTTATTTTATTCTTTCTCTATTTGTTTTCGTAGGATACCTTGGTAATCATTCGGCAGCTTATTGATGCAATAGCCTATCTGCACGATAATGGTAATTCAATTTAGAGTAATTTATAACTTGAAAGTTTCCGATTAATTCTCTTCTTTTTTCTCTTAAAATTCCATACTTTTACTATGTGAATTTGAATGCAATCTTATAGATTTCATGATTCTCAAATTTCTTAAATTTGCATGTTATAAAAGAACTATTGATAACACTCAGTTTCTTTAAATATTCGAAACTAAATTTACCTTTTAAAAGATATTGAATTCAAGATGAACCCAACTGAAGCTTTGTAGACACAATGAAATTTATCTTTAACAAAGTTGTTACATTTTTTAATTTGCCATCTTGAATTTTCATTGGTTAATTATCAAATCATGTGAAATATAGACAGTAGTTGTCAGCCTGCAAGATAATTGTCTTAACTTCTTAAAAAACCACACACCAAAATTCTATAAATGTTATAGGTATACACACTCAATAACTTTCAATGATGTTTATCGCATAATAGTGCTTGAAATTTTTGAAGCTACTTAGCTTATATCAGCAGATTAGTCAATGTACAAAATCTCCTTTCTACCTTATTGAATGTTTTCATATGATAGAGCATAGTTCCATGGAAGTAACCATCAGAGAGTACTATCAACTCACATCAGAAAAAGCATTCAATTGTAGTAGGCCTATTTGAACAGTGAAAAAACCTGTACATGAAGGTCGCCTTTCTATTGTCATTGACATTTCTCAATCTTTAATTGGCCTTTATACACAAGTTTCAATTTACATGCATGAATTCTTTTGTAATACCTGTCTGCTGATTGTCCCAACAGAGAGCAGTGTGATTGTAATATGATGCTATTTTGATTTGTAATGTGTTTCTATATTTTTGAATATGTTTGTATCTCTTGTCTAATGTCTATTTCATGTTTGTAGAGATTGTTCATCGTGATTTGAAGCTTCAAAATATTTTGCTTTGCGATCCGATTGAAGATAAACCACTGTATAACATCAAGGTGAGAGCTGGTGCCGTTGATTTATACTAATATAAAAATGAGAGCCCCTCCATGTAATTTGCATCAGGGTAAGTTAGACTAATTTTGCTTATGAAGACTTTATGCAGCGTATCATTCAAGCCGAAGCTAAGATGAGTAATTGATATCAACACTTCAACCATTGATAAATTTCAATCTAATTTTGGTGAAATTATTCAGTCAAACCTGTTATAACGGTCACCTCTATAAAGCAGTCACCTATCTATTATGGTCACTTTTGAAATGTCCAAAACATTATTTTCCATTGAATCATCCCTGTACATGAAGGCCACCTGTATATAGTGGTGAATTTATCTGTGTCTCTTAACTGACCGTTATGGACAGGTTTCACTGTAGTATATTCTTGAATCTGAACATTTATTGAGTGCATAGAACAGCAATGGATATGTGTTATAAAATTTAGAAATTATTATTGTAATTATTTTTACCATACCGTATGCGTATATCCTGAACTAACAATGGGAAAAACAATATGTTTAGATTTTTAAAATGGGGAAAGCAATTTTCCCTCTAGTATTTTCTATTTTTGATTTTATAAATTTATATGTTACCAATGCTGACTGTTGTATTTCTTTATTACAACCTAAAAAAACGGTCTCAGTATTTGATTTATTATGCAGTATTTTCTTCATATTTTGCAGTTAAGTGATTTTGGTTTGTCGTACATCAACGGTGGTGTTGGTAGCGATTTTATGATGCAGCAGACGTGTGGGACACCATCTTACATGGGTAGGTTGGATTTATCTATAGTATGTCCTCGTGATAAATAATCATCAACTGTCAATATTTTGATCAAGCTAAATAGTAATGCATTTACTTCAAAAGCCTAACTGAAAGCCTCAAATGGTTTGATTTAACTTGGACAAAATTTTTCAAACTAAGCTTGTCGGAGCTCATATGTGTGAAATTTCCTTTCATTAGCGAATGAAAATGCTCTTATATTTCATGATTCTATGTTGGAAACAGAGAAATAGTTATTAGTTGATTTTTGATGCCTCTTGTGATGCAATGCCAAAATCATGTATCTCAATTTGAGAATTAGATTCATTAACAATGACAAATACAAATGAATTTTTCAGTAATTACTGTAACTACAGCATCTATAAACGTAATACAATTCCTTCAGCTTCAGATTTATACAGCCATTTTAATGAATCATGTTATTGTATTGAATCTCCAGCACCTGAGGTTATAACTGATCTTGGTTACAGCAAACAATGTGATATTTGGAGTGCTGGAGTCATTATGTTTACACTGTAAGTAACTGTTACTAAGTTTTCAAATGTTATACGAGACAAGCGAGAAAATTTTATTCAATTTTTGGTTTTCAAATGTTATGCGAGACAAGCGAGAAAATTTTATTCAATTTTTGGTTTTCAAATGTTATATGAGACAAGCGAGAAATTTTTATTCAATTTTTCAATGCTTCATAGTATCCTCCAACTTTTTTAGACCATTGTAACTACGAATGCAAGGATCTGCCAACAGTGTTGATATTTTATAAACAAATGAACAAAACTGTTGAAATGGGCCTTCTCAACCATGATTTTATCTACAAATTTTCTAGTATCAGCCAACCAGGATGGAGAGATTCTTTCATGATATTTCATAAATTTCTGCCTTCAAACACTGCTTGATTTATGTGTTTTTCTACAAGATTGACTGGAAAAGCTCCTTTTGTAGCTACGACAGAAGATAAATTATTTGAAGCCATCAAAAAGGGTATCTTTGATGAAACGACAAAAGAATGGTTGGCCATTAGTCCAGCTGGTATGTTATCATCCAGTGTATTGATTCGAGCATGCAATGATTTGAGACTTGTCATCACTAGATGTCAGCCTTGTCAGATGTAACAAGAAATCCGAATCCTTAGCCACTGAGCATTATTAATCTGAATCTTGTAGATAGGCTATTTAGTTTATAGTGGCTGAATTCTGTTTATAATTGTTTATAAGTTCTTTTGTGTATTATTTTCATCTTCAATGAATTACTGATGGAAGACAATGAGTCAATAAGGAATATTACGAAGACGCAATTGTGAAATTATTAAAATCATTTTAAATTTATAATTAATTGACGATCATGGGTTTGCTTCTTGCTACCTGTGTGTCTCTCTTGATCAATTTTGTGTTTTGTCAGGCACCGAACATTCTTTTACTAGAGTGTAGAATTATGCAGCTTTACTTGCCATTTGCAAATCATAAATGTTATTCAATCATTTACTCTCAGATAGATTTCATAAACTAATGCATTATGTTTTCAGGTCAGCAGCTAATAAAAGGCATGCTTGAAATCAACCCAGCACACCGTTACACTTCGAAAGAGATACTACATAGTCACCCTTGGATCAAGGTATAGCAGTTGATAACTGTAGCCATTGTGATATGCCTTTTAATATTTCATTGCAATCTGAGGTCGACAAAGAGGGGAAGCCTAGAAACTAGTTCTGTAGACGGGTAGGATAATTCCAAATGAAAATAATAGATCTAGAATTTAGAATTACAAATACCTTTGATCGATGGCCAGTTTTGAGTCCAAGGACTGTTGATAAAATCTAGAATTTAGAATTGCAAAAACCTTTGATCAATGGCCAGCTTTGAGACCAAGGAATGTTGACCACTATTGAAGGTAAACTTGTATTCAGGTTAAATTCAAGAGAAATGAATGTTTGAGACAATATGAAATTACCATTGTAGAAAGATATCACAAATAACTATCACAAACAAATCCTTCATGCTAATTCTACAGAATGTAGGAACGTTAGTCTGAGTTACTTTCATGTGCTTCATCACAGGGTGAGGAATCAGTCAATGGCACTGTCACAAATGTCATTCAAATGATGGTTGAATATGATATTGAACAGAAGAAGGTAATGGATAGTTAATAATTGTTACCCAATACTATGAATGTATTCATATCCATGACACAGGGTTTAATGGGAGGCACTAGCTTCACTTTGAAATGTTCTAGAGTCTTTTGGGGCCAGTGTGAGTCCAACATTTTCAGGTGCTCGTAACTTTCTGAATCAATGTAAACATAAACATCTAATAAATTACTGGATACCCTTTTATAAAGTAAAGCACCCAAATACACTGAAACTTTTGTATAAAGATCACCTTATAGACAGCCATCAGTGTATAATGAACCTAATGTTTTTAGAGATGTTCCTTTCTATTGGATTTAACCAGTATATAAAAGTCACCTCCCTTTAGTGGTCAACATATCCCAATCCAGGGCCGGATTCACTTTTTCAAGGCTCTAAGTACCAAGTCCAAACAGGGCCCGAAAGAGGGTCATGGGAGGACAGAAGAGTATCTGCTCATTTCTTAATTGTGTCACCCCTTTGACAACTGGTTAACTGTCCCACCCCTGGATTTTATGTATATTATATTCTGATACAGTATTCATCTTCATAAAATTATATGTAATAATGTTGTAGCTTCTTATAAAAGGCCCTCAAAGCTCAAAGGCCCTAAGCAAGTGGTTATATGTGCTTACAGGTTAATCTAGCCTTGTCCTAATCTTAAAGCTTGTCATTTGACACAAGTTTCACTTTGGTTAGTTTATAAAATTTGCTTTCCATTGGTGTGCCTGCTTTTGGGCTATGGCTGCTTTCTGAGGTTCCAAGTATTGACATTAACCAATCTGATTGCAATTTGTGTTGCCGTGGTGTAGTGGTTAGGGTGTTGGACATTGATCCGCAGGGTCTTGGGTTCAATTTCTTGCCGGAGTACCATTGGTTGGCGTCAGGAAGGGCATCCGGTCATAAAAACACTAATATGCTACCCTGTTAAATCATTATGTGAACCCACTCCGGTGAAAAAAAGCTGAGAATGCTTACCTGGTTGTGGATAAATGAGAAATCAAAAATCAAAATCAAAATTTGCAGTCAGGAGAGACACATACACGTTAACTCAAAAGACATTGTAGATTATGATCATTTTGATATACTCCATCTATTGTCACAAACATTGCCCTGCAACAAATGTATTTGCTGCACACAAAACCCTTAAGCTGTAAGCAGACATATCTGTCACTCTGTATTCAGTTTACATTCAAATATTTTCACACCTCTAGTCTTGATTGATACATTGATAAAAATAGATTACATAGAAAAGAAACGCTATTTGTAAACACAGAAAAAGCATAGTTAGTTCGAGGTTTGTTGTACTACTGGACTGGACTTATACTGAAAAACTGATAGAAATATTGGATTTTTTTCAGCATGCTGCGTTGGCTAATGGAGAATCGGATCCCATTGTTCCAGAAGTAAATACAGCAACACATCTCACAATTACTCTTAGTAATAGGCCTAAATGAATGAATGTTGGTCCTTGGGATAGTATTGAAAAGAGCTTCAGTGTTTTTTATTTAATCTGATGAAATGAAGCTTGTGTGTAACTACCAGCATTGAGAATAGGGAACTTTGATCCTAATAGAGAGGTGTGCTTATACACAGTTTTCATTTGATAGAGATTAATAATCAATAGCAGCATGGATTGAAAATAATAGACAAGTGGCTACTCTATTATGGGTAATCTTTATGTACAGGTTGCAGTGCATCACTGTACAAATATCTGTTTTTATAGAAAGAAATGGGTTGCCATAGTTCAGATCAAGTTGCAAGACCAGGAAAACGTGGAAACTCTTCAAAGTCTTCAAATAAAAGGGTGAATAAATCAATGTGGTTTTATTTCTAATGTTAGAATCCCTCAACTATGTAAGACTTCGATAATATTGCCGGTAATTAACAGTCTTCCATCCTAGAAAGACTCTGCAGGGTATTGAAAACCTCAGCTGCTTAAACAATTCGGTTATATAAGGATCACACAAAATCTCAAGATTTTAAAAATGTTACATGCTATTTTGAATGTTGGTTAATTCAATTGCCTTTCAATGCAAATTCACGTGTAATTGTATTATTGTTGTAATGGTTCACTATTAGCCTGATTTCCTATCATCACATGCAAAGAATATCTGTTTTGAAATTAGTAATTCAATCTAGTGACTATCTGTTCAATCAAAAATGTGTGTCAATACCTTTTCCATGAATAAATATGAAATATTCTGCACTTGAGACCTTTCAATATTAGACTTGTTCATTTATATTGTGTCTTATTAAGAGTTTTGCTACAAATTTTCATCAAAAGGCCCTAAAGCTATAGTATAGCTTCAAAATTTCCAAAAGGAAAACCTCACAAACTAGATGATGAAATGCTTCTGTCAGATCAGCATAACTCAAATTGTTAAAATGTGTTGATACAATTAATAATTTGTAACATAAAATATGGCTGACAGCAATTATAACCCATGACTGTAAAATTAATAATAACAATTTACTTTATTTACATTAATTGCATAACTCAAATCAGTAGGTATACATAACTAACCCCTTGAAAATGAAAGTGACTTCAACTCCCAATTGATAGATACAACACTCATATGACTCATTTTTGTGCGCGTTGCATTGCTCATCGTTGTTTCTAGCTCATCAATTCTATTTGTTTTCAGTGTAATTCATCACCAATAAGGACATCAGCATCACCGAGGATGTCGTACTCTACAAAGCAAGACAGATCAACTCTATTAAATAAAACAATGCCTAGTTACATGAAACCAACAAAAAGTTCATTAGCAGCAAAATATGTAAATTCTAAAGATGGAAAATAAGTGGAATGTTTCAAAGATTGATAACATAGACATTCTATTGGAGCTCATGTTTGAGTTGGCAAAGTCATAACTGGAATTGACACTCGCAAGTAACGCATAAAGATTTTCAAGCCTCCCAGAAAATTTTCCTAGAATTGTAATTCATTCAACGCTCTAGCATTAGTGCTTATAGACATGCTGTCTGAATCACATACCAGCTCGTTATTCATGTATTAAGGGATCAATAACTTGACATGGCATAATCTGGCCTTTCCAACTATCCACCTCAGCAGTAGTTTGAAAAGTTTTCAATATGAATGCAGTCCTTTTTACTGTAATCTCTATTTATAAAATGGTCTTACAGTATTATACAAAGTTTATCCGTTGTGGAATAAGAGGCTGGCCACATCCAGCAGGGAATTTATCCCCGTGGCTGCTGTATTGCAATTCCAGATTGATCAAAATTCAGAACTCAGTCGAAAGAAGACACTATCTTAAATCTTGGCTTCCACTGAAAGCATATGGATTTCTGCATAATAGCCTGCTTGCAGATTTTCTGGCGAATAAAATGTGCTAAAAAATTGTTTTGCAAAGACATATTTTCCAGAGTATCTACATACAGGGTAATCAACGCTATTTTGCTGAAATTAATAAAAGAAAATGCAGAGGTGTAAAAGAAGCTTCAAATTAGTAATAGTATGCTAGAAATGATATTAAACATTTATCCTAGACTTGATTTGATAAAATGATTCAGCATTCACAAAATAATATTGATCAGCAAAGTTTACAATAGGATTTGATTGTTTAAAATGTTGATGATATATTTTTTTAAGTAATTAATAAAGAGTTGTGCCAGCATTTTCAAAACAATTTTGTTCTCATTTTTGTTTAATGCAATTTCTCAGTTCTTATATATTTTTTTATGGTTTACAGTACTGTTTCAATCCATTTCAATGAAACCTGTATATAACAGCCAGCTAATTCAGAGGTTAGGAATAGTATTGACCATAATGGAGAGGTTACTTTCATATGTAGGCTAAATTTAATGTAAATAAACATTTGAAATTATACAGAGTATCTTTTTCCTCTTTCTCATCCTATAAGGTCAAAATTCTTTGTGCATTTCTGTGTGTTTTACCAGCTACATTTTCGAACCTTTCCCAAGTTATCTCTGTCAAATTCTATGCTGAATACTCAGTAGCTACTCGAATTGCGTTATTTGTAAATACTGTACATCAAAAAATGAAAATATTCAAATTTATATTTCTACCGAATAATGGATTGTAGTTTACTCCTGAGATACTTGATCAAGTGAGTTGCATTTTCAGTCTTTCATACTAATAGATGAAAAAAGCAATTTTTACCACTTCCCCTATTTCACCATTGGCAACGACCACCTGTCTTGAAACAACAAGTAAAAACATGGGGCGGGGTAGCCCCCTCAGGACACCCTGGCAGACAACGACCTGTTTCGGTTTACACACTGAAAATACTAATTCATTGATAATCAAATATTTTATTTGTTTTAAATG
>JANVCG010007756.1:0-29342 GCA_025505365.1 Haliclystus inabai | reverse complement strand
ATCAACCAGACATGGGATTGAATGACGACAGAAAATAAAGCAGTCAAACGATTTGCTTCTTTTAAAATGTGCAACGGGTCTTAGATGCAGTGTTTATGGCTTCTCGAACACATCTCGTACATCTTACATGTATATCATTCCTTTCTTGATGATAATTTCAAGTAGAAATTGAGGAAACGTTTTACAGATCTATTTTTGTTATCATTCAATCGCATGTCTGGTCGATCTCCGGGGGTGTTGCGTAGCAACAAAATAAGTTGTGATGATGTTCAACTTTAGTGGTCTCTTGCTCGTAATTTATATACCTCACAATTAAAAAATATTGCTTGAGAGAGTCCTATGAACGCGGACATTATTGCAGTACAAGCCTTCCGCTTGCGGACTGCGCCCGGGGCAGTCAGCCTTCGGCTTCCTCTAGGAGGCCGCTTCGCTCCCTACAATCCCCTGCAATAAACTGGCTATTTTTCAACTCAATAAAGCAAAGACTGCTATGGAAGGAAATTGAAAAAAAGGATAACAATAACAATTATTTATTTTGAAATTCTCCAATAATGGTAAACATAGTAAAAAGTACTATTGCAATACAAATTTGAAATCAAATAAATATGGATGTTTCAGTAAATGAGCTATGTTGACAATGCAGTACATGCTGTAGTTTAAAATGCAATAAGTATGGGTTGTTTCTCAGTTTACCAGATTATGAACTAATATTCCCAGTCAAAGTCATGGGTTGCAAAAGTTAATGTTGTTTTTAGTTGTGTGAGTCCCAGCATGAGCCATTGTGGGTAAATTAAGAACAACAGGTGATTCTGAAAATTGATAGGATGAATTGCATGAAATAAAGGAAAAAACTTCAATATGTTATTAACTTTAGCAAACCTCTCATAGAGAGCTCACTTGTCTATGTTGATAACCATTCAGCTCCAAATAAGCCAAAATCCGAAACAAAATTTCTCAACAAACCAAATTTAAATAAATGATTTTAATAAATAAAGACAGTTACAAGGCAAAGCAACATAATGAGCATGCCTAAACAACAAGTAGCTTTTCGATAAACATAAAAATGAATAAAAGTAACGATTGCCGACCGTGTTCTGTAACCAATGATCTTCTTATTGTAGTTTACAAAGCTCAGCCTTGAAACAGTGAAGTTGAAAAGCAAAGGAAAAATAGTTTGAAAGAATTTACATGGAGTATCGAATAGTTGAAAAGAACTTACCAAGAAACGGTTCGCCTACTTGTGTTCTTGAAAGATATTTGGGATTTGAAAGTACCGCTTCTCCTTCTAGGCATAATGAAACATCGAAAAATACTTTTTGTACAGAGCTGAGGTAAAACACGTGCATGCAAAAACGTGGCCATTTTGAAAATGACATTTATGACACAAAATGACACAAAATGAATTTTAATAGTCAACACAAAAGAGAGAACAATGGCAAGGCAGTTTATTTTTACATGACTTCTCGCTTGATTACGTCATTTTGAGTTTTTTAATCGCAATTTGTGAGCAGTTTATCACATTTTAAGCTTTAAAAAGTAGCGTGTAGTCTGATGTAAGACCTGAAGTTATCTCAGATAGGTTTTATAAGCTTGAAAATTGCGCCGTGAAGGAGGAGGAGTTCGATCTATAACTTTCTATTGTTTGTTGCTCACCCAGACCACTTGCGCTTTATTATTATAGATAAAATTGAATTGCTTTGCGCCGCGTTTTTCTCGCGTAGAGCTGAAAGAGTGCTGTTGTACGACTTAATTCACGGTCAAACTCTCTTGCTTGAAAATATTTCGTTACTGACCCAGCTCAAAATTTGCGACATCGAAACTCCATGTTTGAGCTGATTTTTTTGATAGGAAGGAGTCGGGCTATGCAAAAACGCAACAGAAACATGTACGGATGAAAAAATTAGTTTTATCCAAATCCGTCATAACCCTACAGCCGAGATATACACTTTAATTTTATTTTATTAATATTCTTTTTAATGATAGAGGCTACCAGAACATCAAACAGCGACTATGAAGTTGCGTTCAATTACAGAATCTCCTTCTACTCGCCTGGAATTACAACAACTTGTGAACTGCTTTTCATTGTTGTGGTCACTACTAACTGTTAAACTCATTGAAAAAGACAGCTACCGCTTGCTTCATATGCCTGTTTAATCGTTGAGATGCATTTACTGAAGATTTATTAAAACTTCATAATCAAATTAATAACTCATTTTTGAATAATTCATATTGTAAGATTATGAATCTAAAAGCAAACAAAATCTGCCATTGAAATTAGCCTAGAAAATCAATTTGGTGCTTGAGATTTGCGGTAAAAAATTTTCCGAAGAAATTTAAGAAAAACGTCAGGATCCCTTAAGGTAAAATGTTTTGTCAGACCCTGTGCACATAGCTCTAAGCGCTTAACATACATTAATTAAATAAAGCTATACATAGAAATAAAGTAAGAGTAGTTGTACATAACAATGTTTGTTTAAATCAACAGCCATCAGGATGGTCGCCAAGACGGTTTGCGCTTTATTATTATTATGGATTTTTTTGTTTATTTGTTTCAGACACGAACAAAAGGCGAAGTGTTATACACGAAAGTCAATGAACATTTGAATCTTGAAGAGTCAGAGTATTTTGGTTTGCAATACTTGGACAGTGAAGAGAATGTGGTATGTGTGTGGCTAATTGCTTATGTTTGATTGACATCATGTTGACTTGAGTGAGTCACATAAATGCTGCTGAGCTTAGTATCACTTGCTTTGATTGGCGGTTCTTAACAGTGATAACAGTGGTAAAAGTTAGATGGCTATGCCCATCAACAATTCTCACGTAGCCAACTCACGGTCATCGATTTTAACAGAATGTATTTTAATCTATTAGATCATCATCAACATCATGACTGTGTGTTTTTATGAGACCTGAAATGAGCTTGATTTTGAAGCAAAATATAGGGTGATATTTTGAACCATTGTTGCTTGTACTTCTAGTGCTGGGTTGATTCATTAAAATCCATCCGTAAACAAGTCAAAGGTAATTTATTAAGATCAGACTCAATAATTATATAGATTCTCATATTAAACATGGTGTTGTTAATACACCTATTACTCATTGTATTGGCAGAACCTTCCAAGGTGACATTCAAGTTCAGAGTGATGTTTTATGCGCCAGATCCAAACACGCTACAGGAATACACACGGTAGAAAACATAACAGACCGATATCATTACTTATTCATTCATTTCATCTCCTTGTTTCAGCTCAATTTATTGATTTTGATCTAGGTATTTATTCACTCTTCAAGTTCGACGCGATCTACTAGATGGAAGGTAATTCATAGCATGCACTGGCTCCGCTAGCATATTATTATTATCACATCTGAGAAAGCATCATACCAATAGAAACAAGAGGTGTATTTTGATTTTGGTAGTGCATCCATGACAGCGTCACTAGTGCTGCAAACTGAGTATATTGTTTTGATTGGGATCCACCGTAGGAGCTGTTAATCATTGAGATTGACTGATTAAATAAATATGTAATTAGTACATCCAAAGAGACACTAGTATTTACTTTGTGAGATGAATGGTATGAACTGTAGGGTGAATTATGATATTTGTTGGATGCCTTAGATTGCATTGCTCTGAAGACACTGGTGCACTACTGGCGTCTTTCATCGTTCAAGGTAATAACTGACACATACTCATAGCTCACACGCCAATATTGTGTGCGTGTCTGGTTGACTGGTATTTGATTGTTTGCCAGGTGAACTGGGTGACTTTGATCCTTTGTCACACAAAGTAGGATACCTATCTGGCTTCCAATTTGTGCCGCACCAGGTATGACTTTGTTCTGTTACTGACTGGTTGTTGTGATTGACCATTGATGCATTGTGTTCAATCTGTCTGCTTTGTTGTGTAATTGCAGACCGATGTTGTTGAAGACAAGATCATTGACTACCACAAAAGCCACAGGTAAATTGATGAAAACATGAGCTAAAATAATGCAACATATTTCCACCATGGCATAATCAATGCTGTATTTCCTTGATCGGCAGAGGACAGACCCCCTCTGAGGCAGATCACAATATGTTGGACGTTGCTAGGCAACTTGAAATGTATGGCATGATACCATATCCAGCCAAGGTGATTCAATGGCATGTGTTTGTTTTGCTGGTTTACCAGGCAGCATTGGTTTTAATGATATGTCAATGTGATTTTAATTAGGATGGTGTAGGTACAGAGCTATCTTTATCTGTCTATCACATGGGACTTATTGTATTTCAAAATGCACACCGGATCAACTCGTTTTCTTGGTATGTGATCAATCAAACTATTTGAAGAATGGCTTTTTCACATTATTATTAGTTAAGGCTAATTGGCATGAAGTATGACCCACAGCTGGTTTTTTTGTTTTCAGGGCATTGATTAGAAAATTGAGTTTTAAAAAGAAAAAGTTACTTATCAAGCTACATTATGAGGTTTATATAATCTACACATCAATATAATCTGTAGCATGTACTTATTGATTCAAATTTTCAAATGGTTTTTGGCTTTTCGTTTAGACCAACATTGATGGAATTATTGAGTTCACAATGAAGACACGCAATGCCTGCAAAGGATTCTGGAAAGTGTGCATAGCGCATCATGCATTTTTCAGGTGACAGCAGTTCTTGCTTGTCATTTTATGTGACTCCTACCAAGGTGTCATTATCATTAGCTTCAAATTGTTATTCTGCTTTCTCGTCTCTAGGCAAAGATCAGCTACAGATCAGCAGCGACGGCGCTCTCTGTTGTCAAGAGGTTCACGATATAGATACAGGTGTGGCCTTGGCTCAATTTCGCTTTCAAGTTTTCATTTTTCGGTTGCCACATAATTTACTTTTCTTTTCTTCAGTGGGCGGACACAAAAACAAATCTTTCAAGATTCAAAAGAAAGAGTTCCAAATTATGATGGCGAAAGGTATCTTTGCAAATTATATTTATATATTCACTGTCCATGTGAAACTTACTGTGTCTGTTCTATCATACTCCAAGTAAACAATCAATGCTTTAAATTCTCACCATCAGAAGCAAGTTTATTAATCAATTGCAAGATAAGAAGTAACAACACTAAGATTGTGTGTCAATAAATCAACAACTATTTTTTATTTTTGCAAGTGATTCATTCATACCCTTCTAACATTGGCCAACTAATAAGAATTCTGTATGTTATGTTGCGTCATTTTTTTAATAAATATTTAATAAAAACTGGAGAGCTTTGACAGCTGCAATATGTTTCGGGAGATTCAGAGTCAACCATGATTAAATTTAATTACAACTAAATGTGTTGCTCAAATGAAGTTATGCAGCTAACAATAATTTTATTAAGCGAACAACAAAACAGGTCACGACTTTCATTGTAGCACTTTGATTTTTATCAGAAACAGGAAGTGAATTTCAATTGGTTATAACGTTTCCTTCATTTGTGAGAAGAGCACTGTAAAAACAAAAATTGGCCAAGACTATTGTTTGACAAAAAAATATGTTCAGTTTCTGCAAAGTCTTGTTGGCTGAATGGCGGCTAGAGAATTAAGTTATATCTTCATACCAACAGCAATGCATCTGATTTCAGGTCTTGTACCAACCGCAATACCCATCCTGAAGTTGGGAGCAATGGGCGGAAGATGACACCTGGTGGTCACGACTCAAAAGTGCCAATGCTCTCATCGTTCCATTCATCTCAAAGCTCTAGTTGTCAAAACGCATCAGCTGATGAAGGCAGCATCTCTATAACAGAAGACTCACCTATCCCAGAGAGAACGAATAACACAACTGAAGAACAATCACCACAAGATTACAGAACAATTGATCTAGAACAGCCAGTGCCAGTGATCAAAATTAATGAAGATTTTGAAGAGCAACATATTATTCACATGGAACACAGCGAACCATCAAAAGCAGCCAACGCAGTTGTGACAGTTGGAGATATCAAAGTAACTAATAAGGAGGAGGGGAAGAATAATACAAATCAGAAGGCAGAACTAGAAGACGAAGAAGAAGAATCAATGACACGCAAAATAGAAAAGGAATATGACTCTGGCAGAGGTGGTTGGCAATACCAATTAACAAGTAGCGTTATAGATAGTGAGGATGGCAGCCAATCACCTGTCGTCGATGATGTCAGATGCAATGGAATCCACTCCAACACACATTCTCTTGTGGAAGAGAAGACAAATGACCAAAGTAAGTCTCTCACAACACTAGCATTCTATTATTCATAGCAAAGCCTACTAATGTCATCTACTAATCTGATTCTTACTCTCTCATGTTTTGAGTCTTCAGGTCTTGACACACATACACACAATGCACGTTCTGCATGCACAAACGCCCCCCCCCCACCACTCACATTAAAAGTAACAACTGACAGAACAATCAACACTCAGTACACCAGCAATATCCAGTCTATATTGTTTTACTGAATGCGTTTGACGTGACTGACAACTGCCCATCACAGTCTGTGTCTCTTTCGTTTTCAGGCCACCTTGACTTTAACATTGATGCCATCATGGCCAGATACTCTCCTTCGCGTGTGTAGACTCTAGCCCTTTTTGTATTTTTTTTACCATACCTTTCTGCTATGGCAGCAATCACATGCAACCTACTTGCACTCAAACTCAGACCAGATGCACCTAGACGCTTAAGTGATACCCTATTTCGTCGTCGTCATCATCCAATGTGTGTCTCTCTTCTCTTGTGAAACCATGTTTGTGTGTGTGTGTCTGGACTTGAAGACAGTCACAAATTTTGATGTTTGATACCAAGTGCTTTGCTTTACAAAAACAACACCAAGGTCCATGCTGCACTTGCAGAATTACTTTTGACCATATTTGTATCTGATCACTTGATATTCTTATTGCATTTGTACGATTGCACCTACGTAATCTGATTGTAAAATAATTGTTGATATTAATCTATTGCCCATCGGTACAAATATGATTTTGTCAATGGAAATACAATTATATGAAACAATACAAAAATACAATGCTGCTGTGATGCACATCCATGTTAGAGTCTTGTGTTGTGTTGTTATTCTGCCATCTTTTTTTTACTGTTGATGATTATGCTATTACAATGTACTGATTGATAAACAACTTGTTATAGATGCAGACGATGCAAATGGTTGCGTGTTCGCTGACCAGCCTAGCAACAACAGACAGACACTAGACAATGCAGAAGCAAATCATTTATTTGATGATGAAGCACCACTTTCCAGAACCAGCAGCCTGTGCAGTTCCCGCGGGGGGGACAGTGCCACTGACAGTATCAAGCGTAGTAGAGTAAGTTGGCCTGAATGCAGCCCTTCTAGGTCTATGCAGATAGCTCAGTAACATGTGTTGATTCTTCATCTAGGCAACAACTGACAATGCTACCTTTTTCATGGCACGTGAATTGCTGCTGACAGAGCGCACGTAAGATTTTATATGCATCTCTATCAATCTGCTCAGACTGAACAGCTAAGAAGCGTTTGTTGACTTTTCAATCCATTTCGCAGGTACGTCAAAGACCTAGAAGTGCTGACAGTTGTAAGTGATGCACGGTCCTTCAATTTCTCTTACTAACTTGAATGCTGCGTGTGCTGCTTGCTCATGATAATAATTGTTATGCTTATGTAGTCATTTCGAAGTGTCCTGAGCCAAGATGACGTACTTCCTGCTTCCCTCCAGTCTCTTCTGTTCAACAACATTGATCCGCTGTATGACTTTCATTGCTCGCTTTTGGCTGAGATAGAAGAACGCCTTAGTCTGTGGTAAGCTTGCCTCGATTCTGTCAGTGCGTCCAACTGTCTGTGCCTCTGTGGTGTCACTTCTGGTCTAGTTTGATGATTTGTTTACCAGGGAAAAAAGTCTGTCATCAGCTGATAATGACAGTTGTCAACACATAGGTGACATTATGCAGCGTAACATGAAGCAAGTCATGGTAACTAGTCCTCTTTATTTTGATTGAGTCTACTTGTACGGCCGTGCATATTGATGTACCTTGTTTTATAATTGCGTGTTGCTTCCAGTTGTACACTAGTTACATTCAACGCCACGATCAGATTCTGATTGAATTAGAAAAGGAAGCCAGATCATCGAAACAGTTTGAAAAAGCCTACAAGGAGTTTGAGGTGATCACTGTTTCCTATTTTTAGCTTTTATTATCATTAACCAGTCTTATACCCTGAGTAATTCGTTTCCTTTCTCAGCTGCAAAAAATTTGCTATTTGCCATTGATCGCCTTCCTTCTCAAACCTGTCCAACGCCTGCTCTATTACCGCTCAATCCTTGGTCGCATCTACAAAGAGTTGCCCCGTGATCATGCTCATTTGCAGGATGCCAAGTCAGCGTATGATGACGTCATGCAAGCCTGTAAGACTGTGGGTGACAGTATGCGTAATCTAGTGAGTCTGTCTTCTTTTCCTCCCTTCACACAACGTGTGACAATTCAACAGCTGCTAGTTAAATGTGTGATTCTGTCCTAGGAAAACCTTCACAAAATGGTCGAACTTGAACGAGACTTACTTGGCGTCGAGAGCCTTGTTCACCCTGTCAGAGTAAGTAGCAATTTCACAATTTCAAGATGATGGCAAATGGAAGGTCATTGCTTTTCAGTCAGTTTTTGTTTGAATTATTCTCAAGGAATTCATACGCGAAGGATGTCTTCATAAAGTGTGTCGCAAAGGACCGCAACCTAGGATGTTCTTTCTTGTAAGTGGAAACAATAAGTCTATCTAATCTTAACTCGGCGACGGTCGCTGTTTGACCTAATGGCATAGTTTCCACCTCTCGACTAGTTCTCAGACCTCTTGATGTACACCAGCCAAGGGGTGACTTCAACCAATCAATTCAGAGTCCGTGCACAGATCCCTCTCCACACCATCAAGGTAACAAACACAGCAGCTATCCTTTGGATTGCATTCCATTTTCAAAGTGTCGAGGCAGTGCATACCACGTGACTGATTCTATTTCAGGTGGAAGAGGGTGGTGTGCAATTGCATGGCCTGTATTCTTTCACAATCTATAGCGGAGCTGGCAGGTCATTTGTTGTTGCTGCAAGTTCACCAGAAGAGAAGTATAAATGGATGGAGGTATGGGTACTAATCATTTCACAATTGCCGCCAGCCAGTAGTACGATTATGATAATGATGTTGTTTCTTGAAGGATTTGCAAGCGAGTATTACAAAAGCAAAAGCAAAGGTCGGTGACTAGCCTCTTCCGCTTCGTTGGCAACCACTTAAGCATTGCACCCCATCTTTGCGTAGATAAGTAATGTTGTGTTGTTTTTTGTTGACAGCTTCATTGCTTAGATTGTAACGCGTATCGGCCAGATTTTGTGTCTTTGATCGGCAAAGATCTGTCTCTGTTGTGTCCAACCTGTCGAAATGCTGTCAATCATTTAGGTAATAATAATATCGTTTGTGTGGATGCACAGTTGCGCCCGTGCCGACAAGTTTCATGTACATCAATGTGAGTGTTCTCTTTTCATCCATCGCAGATCAAATGGACGCAGACCAACGCTCGCGCTTTCTCAGTTCCATCTACGCTGTGCCGGTCACCATCCGCAAGCACGTGGCTGAAGGTGATTCTGACGACGAAAACCAAACGATCTCTCCCGATTTCATGTCTTCACTTGACCGACGGCACGCGCATGCGCGTACCATGTCCACGAGAAGGCTGTGTTGGCATCGCAATACGAGCATCAGCATGAGTGAATACACTCTATCAGTGCAGGTGATTGATCATTAATCTCACTGAGGCAATGAGACGATTTGACGTTAACACACACCCTCTCTCTCTCTCTCTGCTACTTGTAGAACAATCTGAGCGGTGAATTATTGCGCAAATTAAAGAACTCGAACAAATGGCAAAAACTCTGGGTTGTGTTCACTAATTTCTGTTTGTTTTTCTTCAAATCTTACGAGGTCAGTCACAACCGTAGTGCTCATTGATAACAGCTGATCATAGTAATATTGAGAGGTCAAAGATATGTCACTTAATATTTTTATTGCACAAATAGGAAGAGGCCCCGCTTGCCAGTCTGCCCTTGATCGGCTACTCTATTTCAAAACCATCAGAGGTAAGCAGACGCCGAGTTGATGAAGCGTTGCCATATGAGCTCATCGGTCCATCTCTTACAAGACAAGATGTATAGCTTTTATAAATCCATGTATCGTAGTCCTTGTATTTTTCATCCACAGGTCGACAACGTGCATGAGAGGTTTGCGCTCAAAGTCCAATTCAAAACACACGTGTACTTCTTCCGTGCAACGAATGAGTATGCCTACGACAGGTCAGTATTTAGTGGAACGCACATTGCATGAGAAACGGCAACCCACCTGATATGCTCACTTTTTCATTTCAACCGTAGGTGGATGGAGGTGCTGTGCAGTGCGACGAGAAGTGCATCTCGAACGCGGATATTCAGTCGGTTGGCTAGCAACGAACAGCAGCAGCAACAACAACAACTGCATTGATGGTGACGCTTGCTGACTTTTGTGCAGTCGAAGACATCAATGAAGTAATATCTTTCCCGTTCGCCGTTTGGCGGTTCTCTCCCTGTTTGTAATTTTATACTGAGTTTTTACGTTATCAACAGAGAAATATCAGTATTATGTAACAATAATATTAATAAAAATAACAATAACAATAGTAGTAAGAGACATTAAATGATAGCGATGATGGCGGAGATATCAATCTTGCAGCCATTGGTAATTCATGAGATTTTTTGTTTACTCTCTCTATCTCTCTCTCTCTTTCCATTCATTCATTATTCACATCATTCAGTTTGATTGAGCACATTAAAATCGTTTTCACGCAACTCCACTCCTTTTTCATTCCAACATATTTTTATTTTGTTTGCAACGGTCTTCGTGTCGCGCTGTCCGCCATGGTTCTGCTTCGTGGCTGCTCCTACTACTGCTGTTTGGTTATCGCCGCAGTTGTGCTGGCCGCCTCTCGTTGTGTGTCGTATGACCCTTATCAGCATAGAGATGTGCCACTCACCTTCAGAATTGCATTGAACATGAGCAGCGAATCGTACGACGTGAAAAACTCAACTGTAAACAAGAGATGTCTCCACGATGAGGCCATGGATAAGTTGAACATTTCCAGCCAGGTACTACTTGCTCCACATTGTATGGTTCACTGATTCTTTTCCCTGCGTGCCCTGTTTGGCTATTCTTTCTTCTCAATGTTTGCATTAGGACACTTTGGTTCAACTTCGCAATGGTACTTTGACTAGCATCAGCATTGATTCGCCCAATCCGCTGTACGGTTGAAACATCATTATTTTATTTCTTCCTGCGGTTGGTTAGTTTTGCTGTTGATGAATCTATTTTCCCGTCACAGAGAGGTAATGGACTCGTCGCTAACGCAGCTGTTTCAATTTCAATTGTCCACATTCTACAGTGGTCTAGATTACGATACTATTGGCCAAGACTTCAAAAATATGTGAGTTACTCCTTGTATGTGACACAGCCTCTTACTAGATTCACACCCCCTTCATCGTTTCTTACTTCAATATTTACCAGTGAGGTCAACATGACGATTGAATTCCACAACCTCACAGAAGAGGCAAGGCTGTTCACAAGTGGCTCTATCGCAGCTAACCTTCTCAACGCTACGACATTCACATCAACAAGAAACATTGACTACGCCACTGAACCGAACGACGTCTTGCCAGCAGGTGCGTGCCTCTTATTCACGCAATGTAGTTTTTCATACCACCCATTGGCCTGTACTGATTGTAACTATTTCTAATGATCAGATGAACGCTTCTACTGGTTTTCGATTGCCGACCCCATGGGTACTTTCTGTGCGCTGCCTGCCAACCACACCTCGTTTGAATCGTGGCTGCCTCTATCGCAGCCTTATAATGATATCGAGGTAAGTAGATTTTGTTTGTGACTTTCAACCAATGTGATTTCCTTCACTGATCCCCGTAATTTGATTTGCAGTACAATGAATTCTTTGAAGGCAAGAGCCGAGTAAAGGCGTTCAGTGCATCTTACATAAAGTAAGTAAATCTCAACGCAGCAGCTCGAATAGTATCGTTCCTTCATCATTTCCGTAAATTCATGTTGTTTCCATGGCCACACAGCACATCTGATCACGTTGTGATCGAATTAAGCGTCGTGGTCTATGATTGGTCAATTAACTTCCCATCCATGTTCACCGAGTTGTACACGAACGACGAGTTTGACCCCGTCCATTTTGATTTTCACTTTTCTGTCAACGAAACCATCGGTCAGTATCTACCCCTTGAATTAAAGATTGCAATCAACATAATCATCATTATTAAAATCTCCTATTTTCAACATTGGTTGTTTTAGTGATTGTCCCTGATGGCCCCGTCATTCATTGGGTCACGCAGTATTCTTTCATGGGTGTCATCGGCTTTGCCTTGGTCATCATCTTGTGCGCTTGCATTTTGATTGCATGCACAAGATCGAATCAGTCTTTTAATTTGACCATTTGGCGTTATTACAAAAGCACTAAACTAGAAGAGAAGGCCCTCAAGAAGAAACCTTGATTTTAAGACTTGATTTCGGCAAGAAACCGAGATAATCACGCTCTTGCACCTGCTGATCGAAATGATATTCATTCCAGCCAATGCATTCAATGATGGCCTTGGTTTTAAATAGTTCAATCTAATAGTTAAAAACTTGCGTATGAACCCCTCGTGTTTCCCCTACATTTCCCCGCTTTCTATAACCTTATCACGTGAATGCGAAATAAATGATTTACCTGTTGAAATGTCTTGAAATATTCATGCCTTCTTTCTGTGTGTTGTTAGTGTTAGCAAGCGGAGATAAGAATGGAGAAAACGCTTTTAAATTACCGTGGGCTATGTGATATGAAAACAATTTCGCCATCCCTCAATTTCTTCTTCGCTGCATCGTTCATTATCTTACTATTAGCAGCGCAGACCAGGGCAAGTTCACTGGCAAGCATTGTTTTAGGTAAAGTAATTTCGCAGGATGATTACGATAACAATTCTGCTACACATCCTAACCGATGTCTCGCAAGTGGTGTGCAACAAACGATAGCATCGGCTGGTCTCGAGGTAATAATTACGCTTGAACGTCTATCATTTCTCTCCTTTCTAAACAGAGTGCCGTCAATATTGATGATTGATAAATAGCTTTATAATCTTTAATTGCTATTATACTGTATTCGAGGTGCAGACATTTGGTCTTCGAAACGGTAGCATTCTCCACCTTGCCTCGCGTGTCCCCAATCTCTTGTAAGTGCCGCACTGACGAACTGAGTTGCCAGTCACATAATGGAGCCTATTCCTCGTCATTATTTTTGCTTTCCTTTCAGTGAATTCGTACCAGAAAACCTACACGGGTTGCTACGTAACGAAACGAATTTTTTCGAAGATAGTTTCACAGCAATCGACGAAGAGTTCAAAAAAACGTAAGACTTTGCTGAGAAGACAAGTCACAGCGGCTTTTCAATGTCTGATTGATGAATGGATTTGAACACTAGGATAGTCGAATTACTGATCGAATTCGATGTTTTACCATTGGACCTTGCCGCTGTGATTTCAAACCCCTCTGCTTATGAACTGGTCGCTGCCTCGTTGATGGTTCAACTGAGTACCTCGTCTCTCTCTCAACAACAACAACTGACGTCGACGCTTGACCCAAATGAAGGTCAGTCTGTTTAACAACCGATCGATTACTGCCGTAATTCTTTATTATATTTCTCATTAGTTTAGAACGAGGCCAGCCTTTGGCACCCTTTGTGGTGAGCATTCTGCGTCTAAACCGTGATTGCGTCTCGATGTTTATCTGCACTACTGTATTGTTACAGGACCATGTGACACAACCAAGAATCTCGATTGCATGCTTGAAATGGCAAAAGACTGGAACCGAGTTGGCGATCCACCAATCACATTTTGTGGAGCCACTTCTAATGACGCAACGATATCATCTTGGCTCCCATCGACCAACGGCACTACGCAGGTATATATATATATACATATACGGTTAGTTGAAAGTTTTGCCAAAGGGGGTTCACATTGAGACTAGTCAGATCAGCATAGTTCATGTTTGTTTACAGCACTTTTCGCTGATTGAGGGAGTTGGTAACTTAGATGACTGGAGATTAAAGTATGTATTCGCCACATAATCGCACACCTGATTGGACTATACACATAAAAAGTTCAATCTATCATTCTGCCATTTGATTTTTTTGATAGACACCGACAAGCTTCAAACACGTGGGAAGCCAATGTTACGTTGGAGATTTCTAGTTGGTCTGTTGGTTTCCCATGGCAATTAATGGTTGGTTATGGTAACAACTCTATTGTCGCTGTCTCCGTTGACGTGACATACCGCCGTGATGGTATTACAAGCTCATTCTCAGTGTCACTACAAAATGACAAGCCTCAAATGAACCTCACCCACTCTGTAACCCGGCACTTTTGATTCAATCTTGTAGATAAAACCACTTTTGTGTTCTACATGCAAATCGTGTTTGCTTCCGTCCTTGGCTTTGCATCATTGGTCGTCTTACTTGGCTCATTCTATCTGGTGTGTGGACAAACTAAACGAGTGTTTGATGTCAAAGTATGGGAGTATTGGAAAGCAGAAAAATATTCAGCCAATGAAAAGGAGGCAAGCGAGACTAAAGAGTCTGTCTGATCTATCGTGATTGGCTGCACCTGCTTGGCACATGGTAACAGTGATACAATGAATTCATTCGAACACGACATCTCAATTGCACGCACAGCATTTAAGTATTCTTCCTTTTCATCAAGCCAGTATTTTGGATCATCACAATAGCAGACTTTGCTTTAATACCTAGTATACACTGTAGCCACTGTAAATAGCTTTCATCAGAACATATCGTATACTCAGTAAGCGTGTGTTTTAATTAGAAATTCAAAATTTCTATTCTCACTTCCTGTCTGAAAACTTTCTTTGTATGGGCTTCCGTTTTTCAACTAATTGCTTCGCGCAAATCTTATTGAACCATTCACAAATATTTCCCTCAAGCTGTTCTCTAGTGCATCTCTGATGGAACCCACGTTAGTGATCTCCGCTTTGTGCAGTGTTTCATAAGATACTCCGGAGGCGGACGCTCGAATACCCACCGACAGTGTTGCGTGACTGTCTCATTGAAGTCTACCGCATGCAGGCTGCTTCTGTCTAGGCGTACGATCACGAGGCAGCAGCAGCGTGGCCACGCACGATCTAAAGCCAGTCTGGGCTGTGTTTTGCTTTTGTCCTTGACATCACGTAAAAAAATCAAGTCTTGAAGCTTATGTTTTTTCATAGATCCAAGAATTCTATTCCAAACTCGAAGTGTTCTCTTGACAGTCAATGATTAAATGAGGCTGTTTCGTAGGCCTCGCAGGGATGTGCGTGAGAGTGTGGCATTAGTGCATAGACTACTAGTTGGTTGTCACACCGCGAGCTTAGAAAATGAATGGTGGGACCCAGTGGAGGTCAACGTATTAAGTCACACACTGATCGTGTGGACAAATCGTATCGCCCGCTGATTGCCTGAATGTTCATCAGACTGAAGTACGGTTATTTGGAAGTGGGAAGATTCCAATTGTGAAGTTAGCAAACTATAGATGAATATCTAGTATAATGAAAGTCATTACATCAATTTGCCACTTCTGGGTCAAGATGAAAAACTTATTAACTCAAAGAAAGCCATTGAAAGCAAAAAGTAAGCAATTCACTGCAATTAATCTATAATAAAGGTGCTTTTATGTAGTCTTTATGACCTTTTCTGAGAGTATCCTTCAAGAGGCGCACTATTCATGTAATTCTTGAACTTCCTAAGGAGTATTGCATCTTATAAGAGACGAGAAAATTACCCACTGCCCCTTCTATTGAAACTCCCCTCTCCCCTGTGGCTGGTCCAGTCTTTCTGGTTTGCGACTATCTCCGATTCAGACAGTGGCACAAACGGTCAAGTGTCTAGACAGCCACGTGACCTGTCATCAGCCAATCAGCGGTGGGTTTGCTCTCCAGATTGGGTATTCCAGTATTTGCGATATTTCACGAGACACAAAACAAATTCTCGATCTGCCCCATTGCACCGTCGTCAGTCGTAGCTCAAGTGAGAAAGGATTTATTTTAACTTTAATGCTTTCGTTGCAACAAACTGCTTGGAATTACTGCCTACTTGTTCAGACATACTTGGCATCTTGATTTTATTATATCCCCTGTTTGTTAAACTCGACTGCGTACATGTGCTTGCATTATTAACACACCAGTTTGCCATCTCATTTGTCGTGTCTGGTTGAAAGTCGAGCTGTTTGTGCCTTGCCTGCCTGGAAAAGCTACATACTTACTTTCATCGTTCTGCCAGTCATTCGGGTACACTTGGCCTGCGTAGTAAATATTTTTGCTGTCTAATTACTCATGTGCTGTGCGGTGAAAGCCTCTCGCTCTTCTCTTTTCAAACATCGTGCACAAAATTGATCAATGTATGTTCAGGAGAAGGAGCGAACTAGTCAAGAAACTGTGGAAATACTGGCGAGGCGCACATCAAGCCGTAGAAGTATATCATTACCACAAATCAAGCATCGAAGAATTAGAAAGCGAATCAAGAGCCATTTTGTACAGTGTGTTAAAGCGGCTAAGCGACAGTAACTTAAAGATATTAGTAGACAGTCTTGAGTCTGGAGGAAAGAAAAAGACGGACTGTGGTTTGTTTTCGAGCGAGGAAATTCATCTAGGAAGGCACGGAACATTTCAACTTCATAAATATCTGTGCAAGGCTTTCCGTTGGTCGGACCTCGCAAAATTCGAGTCGGTGAAGGCAGTTTGGGTTTGCCAGTCAAGTCATCAAGATTCCAAGTTGTACTGTTGTAACCCCTATCACTACAGCCGGGTTGTACCACAAGGTGACTGCTGCTGATCTGTTCATGCTAGACTGTCTTTCTCTCTTGTGTCATGCAGAACCAGTGTCTCATACTTGCTATCTCTGTTATGTTTATTTAGAGTGTTCACTGCCACCGTACTCGCCAATCGTCCAGTCTGAATTCCCCACAACAAACACAACTAAAGGTTTGTAATAATAATATGTAACGCTTCATATCAATACAAAATGGCTTGCAAGTGCATATTACATCATTGCGTGTGTAATTTGCTTAGCATTTTGTATTATCATGTTGACGGGAATATTTTGTTGGCCAACTTTGATAATTGAAATGATTTCTATGTTTTTAATTACAGATTATGAATCGATGACAAAATCGTCTGGCCAAAAACCTTTGCCCATTTCGAAGGGTAAGTTTTAAATGGTTTTAACACGGCGCTTTTCCCCAACATTTATTACACTCACATTAACACGAGAATCACCACAGACACTATTGTTATTAAAATGTTATACTTTGGTTGTATGATATTGTCGCTGTGTTTGCTGAAACTAATAATGAACGAATGGACAGGCAAGCTCGGCGGAAATTCGCAGTCTTATCATTGTCTGGGATCGTCGTCGTTCACACACTTTTCACTTGTCGCTGCACCAGTGCGAGTGTATGTTCGAGCTCTCTCGAAACTGAAATTTTCTGACTGGCATCACACTGGATTGCTTCAAACTCAGAAGCACCATGATAATATTTTCTTGAAGTGTAAAGGAGTATTTCCCATGCGGGGTATAAATTTACTCGAGGCGCTTCGCTTATTGTCTGGCACATTGTGTTCCGTTTGTTTTGGTTGGTCTTTTCAATGGCGATGGTCTTCAGTTCACCTTTCAACCAACCAAGAGCGCCGCACAATAGTTGTCCTGTAATTTAGTGCTTTGATAAACACTTACCGACAACAAATGTCTATAGCAGTTGATTGCTGTCACGACTGCATGACTAGCAGAATCTATCAGTGAATGCATGTTTAGGCTACTGTAAACCAGGCCCTGTCAGTCTGCTAAATCCATCATGTCTTTTATGCCATTAGATCTGTGCCATTCAACTAGAACGACGTGGTCCAAACCAAGTCCCATGCCTTGCGATATCTGGTGTCAAGTAGCATACTGGGAAATGGTTACAAGAGTCGGCCACTTATTCCAGGTGCAAGACAACCCGGTCAATGTGTTTTCAGAATCACCGCAAGAAGATGGCTTATGTCTTGGTTTACTAGGTAATGAATCTCGAACTCAACTTACGGAACGTGTGAGAAATCACATTGGCTCTGGCTTTCAAGTGACTAAAGAGGGTGATGGTGTATGGCTATACAATCGCAGTGATAATACATTATTTGCTTCGTCATCGACATTACAGCTTGTTGGCGTTGAGTACGATGCTCCTACTGTTAAACGGGTCCCAAGTGGATCATCGCTACTCGTATTTGACTTTAGCAGACTCTCAGAACTGCAAGAATGTGCAAAGCATATCAACTCTTCAGACAATGGCCCCTGTGATCTATTTTGCATTCGAATTAGCTTTGCAAAGGGATGGGGACTCACTTTCAGTCGGCAATACATCACGTCATGTCCATGTTGGCTGGAGATCCATCTCAATGATACAATACTACCTTCACTACCGCCGCCGTGACAATAATCATCTAGGTTTATTACGTATTTCGAAATGACCCTTTGCGAAGATCAGACTGCCGTATATAAATCCCAATGTATATCTTAAGTTCCTGCAATCTAATCAAAAGCTCTGGTGAATTTAAATAACTTTTAATTGATAGATAGATGGGCTTTAGGACATAAACTAGTTTATCTGGTGGTTGTACACAGTACTTCGACATAATATTTGGTTGGAATATCCTGCTTGCCTATGCTTATAAGTCACAAGTTTGTTGCCTAGCAACAAGGCAGCATCTTTTGAAGAGAATGAGAAACCGTTGAATTATAAATTGTAAAATATACACAAAAGTGACTGAAGCTTTTTGTCTCCATTGTTTGAATATATCTCAATTAATTGTAAGTGGGAGTAGTAAATAATTCCAAGACAGAGTGGATTGTTTATCATCTATGTACAGAGGTCAAGTCCAGTTAATTATTGATGCCGCCTGGATGGCATTTGTGCTATCGTAGATATTTTGCTTAGTTCTCTTTATCTTGAGTTCTCGTCTGTACTTTGATTGTTCTTGATTTGACAAAGACTTTATTAGTAATCCAAATGACACCTGAGAACATCCTGACGCAGTGGCCACTGAAAGTAAGTAACACATAAATGATATCACTTCTATGTTGTAATACACCCAGCCCATCGAGTTTACTGCTTTAATTTACTCATAGAAAGTGGCATTGGAAAACAGTTTGAAATATAGGGTGAAAAAACATGAAGCCGCTAACTGTAGTTCATTCAGCTACACTTGAAAAATCATTTTTTTACTGTTGACTTTGTGTTTTAATTTTGCCAGATCATGGTTCTCTTAGGCCTGGTTCATATGCCGTTCTGCACATGTTCCTATTCCATAATGGTCTTATTGTGTACATGTTGTACTGTGTAGACATTGTACAAAATTCTTCACTAGTTAAATAAATTGGCGCAAATGGAAACTTTCAAAACCCTCATTCAACAAATAAAATATCTTACTCTGTCACTTTACTGAAAGGGACAAGACAAAGTCCCTGAGTAAGCATACCTTGCTTATCATCTATCTTAATGTGCCTGTTATTCATGTAAGGTGCACAAAAATAGTCTCATGTACTCCACTGGACATTTCTGGAATGCTGTCTGGAACAAATCAATTATGGGAGTCGATCCAGAGGCGTTCTCAACCAGAATTAGATCCGCACATGTACAGAACGGCATATGAACCAGGCCTGATAAGCATTAGCGTGACCCGCCTATACGTGTAACAATGCAGGAAGATGGAAAAGTGTGTTAACAGTAATGAAGGTACCTACCTGTCCACTGGTTTTGCTTCCAAACCACTTAAAATGAAGATAGGAAACAAAACGCCAAATAAGCATCCACTGAAATGGGAAAACAAGGCCAGAGTAAGATCATCACTAACAGTTGCTATGACGACACTACCTAGTGATTACCTGATGACGTGTGAAGATGAGGCTAGGCTTGTTAAAGCTGTTAGAGGCAGGCCAAAACCAAGAAAATACGGCCAATTGCTTTCAATGCAAGAAACACGACGCATTACATTCCATCCTACGGAAATAGTGTTGAATAAATCCTTCCTTTATACAAATTTGTACATACAGATGTTCAATGATTGAAATAGATTTACCTAGATTAATCCATGTGTACTCCAAGGCGTAGAGTGAGTAGAGTAGTGACAAATGTATAAATGACATCATAGGGCCAATAATCGGGACTAGACCGACAATCTGGGCCTGGAAACAAAGCAATTCCAGATTCAGGTAGTTTGGGCTAAATAATGGAGTTTGGCAAAATAATTTTTCAATTTGGACGCGTTCCAAGCTGAGATATTTTATGCTGCATAAAGCACTTTGGCGTTCTTTTAATTTGGTAAGAACTCTTCCAAACATGACAATAGTGATACAATTTACAAATCAGTCATTGGACATATCATCACAACGCCTTGACTTAAAATATTTGCAATTTTCTTCATGATTATAAATTTCCTGTTTCCGTAAAACATCCTGCCAGCGCTAAATTGTCGCATGAAACAGTTGTGAAAAACATTGAAAAATTAATCTTGCCAAACTTCATTACTTCATTATTTTATTTAGCTCAAGCTACTTGGATCTGGAATAAGACATTTTGGTGTCAGGTGCACTTTAAAGAGTCTAAAATGACCAGCAGCCTTGTTGCGAAAATGTTTGAAATCTGGGGCCAAATTTCAAACTCGATTTCATCAAGTGACGTTGATTCCTTTGTTTCTCTGACTTTGAACAATGCCATTTCTGGAATAGAGCGTCATCACATCAGCTGTGTGCACAACAAAACAATACGAAGGAGGCTGCAGGTCATTTTCGACTCTTCAATCAACAGCTTACCTGAACAAGAAATAACACCTCAACATGCAACGTAAACAGAAGGTCAGCCATTAATTTACTGATGCTTTTGAAAACACTGACAAAAGGTAAAAACCCAGTTATTCAGAAAGTAATTCAATTATGTGATTAGCCAGCTCATTTATAGAAAATACAAAGCATACCTTTCTTTTTTCGATGCCAGGACCAAAAATGCCACTGGTCTTCCCATCTTTTTTCTGTATGCAGCATCTGCAATTTCCTGGATCAATGGGTTAAACAACAGTTCAGCATTTGATGGGCTAAGTATTTGGTAGTGTGAAATTCCTTGAAAGTATCTTGTCATACCAGGAACCAAAAAGAGTTGAGCAGCTTACTCAGCCAAAACAGAGGCACAACCCACAACGATTTAAAGATGAATGACAGTAGCAGTTCTAGCCATTCCCGCAGATTGTTATGTTCATCATCAGAGTGCAGCAATTGTTCTGTAATCAACCATCATTCATAGTTACACATCAGAGAACTTGATATGTTCTTCATTATGCTATTAGTATCATGCAGTGCATTTCAAATCGGGAATTGCATTTTATCAGAGAGACTGTATGTGATGTGATGTGGCACCATCTTTCAATTTCACAATTTCCTTCCTTTCTTCCCAATTTTACATTTCGGAATAAGATAATTTTTTAATCGTGAGACAAGAGTGTTCTCAAATAAGTGTTTTGACTGGGAAAAATGCGTCAACTTTTACATCTTTTCTTAGGAGTGCTTACAAATTGTACACCCTTTAAATTGTGGTTCCATACCAAAAGTTAGCTTCATAGAGCAATACAGAGCTGTTTCCATAGTTACCTAATTATGATTCACAACGCTTATGGAAGTAAATAATGATATGTAGATTCTTCAATACTCAATGACTAAAAGTGAATATTATTGTCGTCTCATCAAAACAAGACAGCCTACAAATGAGCAATTTCAGAAGATTTTTTCAATTATGAATTTGAAATTGCAACTGATACACAATGGATTAATGCATTGCTACCAGAGTAACATGTCTCCCCAATGTGGGGCAGTAACAAGTATGTGAAAAACCTTCTTCTTGCTGCTTTAGTGTTCAAGCCTACACAAGCTGCATTAACAAACAAAGCCGAGGTCAGGCTTACTGTAGAATAGGCTGGCAACGTATTGCATCATGGGAAGGAAGTACAACTCAAACACCAGAATGCTCAGCTGGAAAACGAGAAAGGGAAGAATTTGTCAATGTCAAACACTTTCAAGGTTTCCACGGTGGGTTAGGAATATTCAGCTGTTTTCAAGTGCAAGTGGCATAAGTACGAGCAAGGCATTTATAACACACCTCCGTGAAGTTTGACTTTTAGAAAAATCACGCATGAGAGCAATGAGTTTCACACGTTTAGTATTTTAGTATTCTGCCCTCAGCGTTCAGTATTCCTAACCCACCGAGGTTTCCATTAAATGTGGAAAGTTTACTGTTATGCATTCCAGTGATACTTACCAGAAATACTCCGCCATTCAGGAAGCAACATTGTAGAAGCATTGGAAATACTTTCCTACGAGAAGGTAGAAACAATGATACATAAACATAAAATAGTATTCATGACGATCAATTGCAAGTGAATCTATTAACGAAACAATGACAATAAGCCCTCCTTGCTCCGTTGCTCGCAAGGCATATGTTCATAGCAGATCGCCTAGACAATATAAATATAGTGAAATACAATAGCCTATAATGATTTTTGACAGTAATGAAGTGATAATCTACTTGTTATGCTCATTTGTTCTTGTTGATCTGCGAGAGGCAACTCTCTCCTCCTTTCGAGAGTCTTCATCACCAGAATCAGTTGAAGTTACTTTCACTTTCTTCTCTCGATCTATTGTAACCAAAAGGCTGAATCCAAGGAGGGAATCTTTCAAACCATTCAGGAATGCTACCACCAATGCTTGAAGAGACATCCGTCAAGAATATCGAATGTTTTGCTCAGTTTTCCACCATTTAAAGGAAACCTGGAAACATATCCTATGCGCAAATCGATACTTTCGATGGTATTTGATTTGTAAAGTTCAAACGGACCATTCGTCCGCCATCTTTGTTAGTATCAGGTGACCTTGCGCATGCGTACCACGCTATGTTTTGATGTGATGAGAAACACCATTTCAGTTACGACACTTGGTGCATGCCGCTGCAGTCCGCAAACACAAGGAAAATAGGATTTAATTAGATCACATTAGCCTTAGAAATACCGATGTGATAGGTGAGTATTGATATCGTTGCAAGACACATATTTTGATTACCATCTCAATGCTGAAGTTTGCGTTTCAACCATACAAAAGTGTTACCTGGTTGATGAGCTTGCCAGCCAAACTAGCACCAATGAAATAAGGGTCATGTGGCTGCATCAATGGATTTGAAGCTTTTTGTATGTGTCGTGTGAATATTATGTAATTACAAATTTAAATATTTCAATCTCTTATCTTTACTAATGGACAAGTTGGCTTCCATGCATGTCTAGATGGTTGTTAAAGCTGAAGTCAAATCCAAAGTTCTTCGCTGTCGTAACTTACCAAATATAATAATTGTCTCTTACCTTTTGGCTTAGAATTATTGCTCTGGAGCACTGTTTATGCAATTGATTAAAAGCTATGGTCCTACCACTGTTATTCATCTCATTGTTTAAATTGTGGATAATAATTCCACCGAGCCAAGCAGACGTCTATGCGGTATGTATGTTTATAATGTTAATATATTGTAGTAAATGTATATGTTCTAGTGAAAGTTATAGTTAAGGAATTAGATGCAAAAACTAACCTCTAGATCGGTTGAAGGTATTTCAAAATCAGGGTCTACAAACTATGCTTCAATGCCCAAAAGCTCCTCTGCTATCCACATTCCGTTTTAACCAATTAGCCACCAAAACACAATCTTCCCCTACTAGCAATATATTAGGCATCAAACACAGTCATCGCATTGCTCTCCAATAAGTGTTACCTGTTGAACGCTCTACCACCCCTGATGAAAGTGATATTGGCGCAAATAATTATTATGACTCAAACAAAGCCGAAAACAGTTTGGTGGTCAATAATATTTCACAATGATCTTAAAAATGAATAAAGAGTTTTTACAACAACATAATTTGACATCGCGCGATAGTTATACAAAATTCCTTCATTCACAAGATCATGTCATTTGAAGGCCAAGAGCATAGACCAACTACATTCTTGTCTACTTGTTCACTGATGTAATGATACTTGATATTCATGTGCTCTGCACTTCCATGGTACTGCGGGCTGCTTGTCATGGCAATCGCTGCCTGATTGTCTTTGTTGATAAGCATTGGCTGGGTTGGTTCTTGTTTCAGGTTGCTATGTAGCTGTCTCAACCAGATGGCTTCTAGAGCTGCACTTGACAGGGCGATATACTGTGCCTAGGCTGTAGGAAGAGCAACACAAGCTTGCCTCTTGCTCTTCCATGTGACAGTTGCACCATCCAGACATTGATGAGCTTGAATCACCTGCCCAATCAGCATCAGTGTGACCGTGTAGATAATGCATAATACGCTTCACAGCCTTCCAATGCTGCATACATGGATTGCAATTATACCATGCTGCATTGCTAACAGCAAAAGCAATGTTTGGTCTTGTACCAGATCACAAATGAAGCAGCTTGCCAACTAATGTCAACTTTTCTTTCAGTGTCCGGCTCTGCCTTATTTAACTTGCAGTTAGGGATGTACCGAATCAGCTTTTCGGCCACCGGCCGAATAATAAATATTCGGCCAAAATGTTCAAGTATTCGGCCACTATTCGGCTTGATTTTAAATCTTATTCAATTGGTATCCATTTCACTTTTTACCAAGAATTGCACTTTTTATGCATAGGAAAGTTATTTTCAAAGTGAATGGTTTATTTTCAGGAGCATGGTTTGTATTTTATTGCAATTTGCAAATTAGAAAACTACGTTGAAATTTATTGTTGCATTGTTGCCATGGCAACACAATCTTACTTAGATTTATTTGATCTTCAAAAATCAGATTTGAATAGGAATTCTAAGTATGAATCATTAGCTCACTCTATTTTGATGTTATGTAACAAATACCGAAGAGAATGAATGCTATCGCCGCTGAAAATTGAACTTGGCAGACATTTTTTTGCAGTCCCTGTTTGTTTACTGATTTCTCACTGTTTTGACAGGAAGTTCAAATTCAAGAACAGTGTTAAAATCAAAACCATTGTTTTGCTTGAGTGGGAAAAAGTGTAATTTGATCTCAAGAATAGCAGAGAACATCTGGATAACAAAAATTGCTAGCAAAAAGATGATTTTGTTTTCAAAGAACACAGCATGGAGTTCAAGTGGAATAAATTATTATTATTCATCAAGCAGTCTTTTAGAGCAAATTTGATAGTTTTTAAGGTTGAACATTTTTTGCCGAATACGGCCAAATATCTAACGAATTATTGGCCATTATTCGGCCTAACAGCTATTCAGTCAAATGGCCGTTAGGTGTGAAGTGTGAATTACTTCAAGTGTGAATTACTTACAAGCTAACAGGCTGATGGCAGATAAATTAAGATTAACCGACGTTATTGCACCTTTAACTGGTGAAGGAGATGCTGCGGAGTGGTAGGCACGTTTTGAAGCCGTCGCCAATTTAAAAGGCTATACCAACGAAGAAAAAGTTCAATGCGTACCATTGTTATTGAGGGGGCCACCGTTTTTGATTTACAACGAATTAAGTGACGCTAAGAAAAAGAAGCTTCTTTGAGTGAAAGACTCGTTGTTAACAGCGTTTTCAATTTCTAAGTTAGCAGCGTTTGAACAATTGCGTTTGCGAAACTATTGTACTGGGGAAAATCTAGACGCATATTTCGCAGACATTAAAAGACTGTGTGGTTTAGCTGGTCTGATGGTCTCGTGTTGAATAGAAAATTTAAATTTGAAGCTACATCTAATCCATAGCTTGAATTATTTGTAGTTGCATTTGTAACGCACATGTCATAAAACGCAAACATTTTGAGATCAACCGAACTTGTAATCGCTGTCACCTAACTTGAATGACAATGTGAATGAAATTTTGTATACATTTGGTATCCTTGTAAATTCAGCCCATGTTGCTTAACAGCCCAAATTATTAAGAACGTTTTTCTACTGCATTTTGATGACAATTATTGATTTTAGTATCCTGGTAAAGCATTGAATTTGACTTCGCAAGCATTTCGAGACAGATCAGCAACATTTGGGGCAGACATTCCACAGCAAGGGATTGAGGTAACTGCATATTTAGCTTAAACAATGCCCTTGCATTATTATTGGAAAAACATCAAACTAATTGGTTTTGTTCTATGTGTTTATAGGGCATTCTATCAGAGACAGTGCCACGAAATGCTTGCTCGCCAATATTGTTGCCTAGGAAACAGTTTGATGGCAACGTTTGGTTTGCATTGATTCAAGAAGCCAAATGTAGCTACAGTCACCAGGTGCAATAATTATTTGCTGCATCTCATTTATGCATGTATGAGTAGATCCAATAAATGCTATGATACCTACTGATTGATTTTCATGGCACTGTGTGTGTATGTGATAGGTATTAATGGCACAACAGGCAGGGTTCAGAGCTGCTATTGTCTACAGTACAACAAGTGACTCTCTAGTTACTATGGATGGAGGGTCTGGTAAGGAGTACTTCCTATTTAGCTCATCAATTGGGTAGTTGTGAGGCTTGTCTTTTGATATTAACACGTTTCTTTTCTTTGTAGAAGCGCAGTCAGTTTACATACCAGCTGTCTATGTTGGCATGGTAACAACTTTTGATACTCTATTCACATATACAGCCATTTGCTGGTCATTTTCTTTACTTTGGCACCATCTCTTACTTTCAGACTGCTGGTAGCACATTGAAGGAATACAATTACAGATTAGGGTTTGTAGCCACCTCCTGTCTATGCTCAATGCTCATTCTGTTTCTACATGCTTTCAGCTGGTGATTTTGTAATGGTCTTTTTCACTTCAGCTGTGGTATCCTGATCACACCAAACATTCAAATCCCCTTACAGCTTTATTTGATTCCCTTTGCAATTGTTGTCGGTGTTTGTTTCTTGTTCATGTGCATCTTCACAGTGAGTAATTCTAGCAAACGATCAAAGATTAAATAGGCTTGATAATAATTTATGAGTTACATTGTCTAGTACTATTACTTTATTAGATTGCACGCTTCTTTCGCTATCGTCTCCATCAAAGAAGAAATCGTTTGTCACCAGCAAACCTCAAAAAGATCCCCACCAAGCGTTTCAAAAAAGGTTTCCCATTTCTAAGAGCTAACTACAGTGTTTGTCTGTGTGTGTGTATGTGTGTGTGTGTGTGTGACTTTGAGTCAATGCCAATTACCTGTAATAATAAGACAATTTCATCTGTTGATTATTACTAGGTGATCTCTATGACATGTGCGCCATCTGCTTAGATGAGTATGAAGACGGTGATAAATTACGCATCTTGCGTTGCGGTCATGGTAACTAGCATTCACCATTTGTAGTTGAGGCTGGTATTCTTTCTCATTTAATTGCAAAATCACTTCAGATGGGACTGTTTCTGTTTTAGCTTATCACTGCCGTTGCGTTGACCCATGGTTGACACGCGGTAAACGGCAATGCCCTGTCTGTAAGCGATCTGTCCAATCTGATAAGGGATCATCGTCATCGCAAGGTGAATCATCACAACCAGTCATCGGACAAACGTCTGTGTCATCTGATAATGAAGGGCGGGATGAGAATGATGTTGATGAAAATACCCCGCTTTTGAATGGCAGTAATAGGCATCAGACGCTTCCGATTGTGTGATGCCGTAGATGTAGGATACAATATCTTAATCAATAGCTACCATCTATCTTGTATAATAGAATATTGTGTATATTGTAAACTTTGATTATTTTAATTTGATTATGTATAATATAGTTCCTCTTTTTCCAATCTGATTTGGATTTCATTTTGATAGGTGAGAATGACATCACTTGAAACTTAGTTTATTTTACACCCTTTACCTTTTTATGTTGTCCAATGAGAAGCGAAGCACAAACGCTTTTCTCAGGCGTGCCATGCACTGCGGAAAATTGCTGAATCGGGCAAGGGAAAGACTATTCGCAGACTCTACTGAAAATGACCGTAGTCTATGTTTATTTCACTGGGTTTCGTTTTTCGGAAGAGTCTGCAAGCAGGCCAGGAATGCACAAACATAACAGTTTACGAGGCATTGTAGAGAAGAGGCAATCAACAATCAAACATGGCGGATTACATTCTAACCAAAGAGAACAGCTTCAGTCTTCTTCAGAGGTTATCAAGGTAAATGACAAGAATAAGCCAGTGAAATAGATTAATTTTCCTTTGCAAGATTTCAGTGGTTACAAGTACATTAATTTCACTTTATTTAATTCACTTTTAGAATTTGTCAAGTCCTGTCACAGGGATGTTAAAGTTACTTTTTCAAAGTAACTAGTTACCGTTACCGTTAGTTTTGCAAAATAGTAACTAGTTACTTCCAAAAGTTACTTTCAGAAATAAGTAACGGTTACAAGTAACGCTTGAATATAACTAGTTACAGTTACTTTTGTCGTTACTTTTTTGATGTAAAATTCATAAATCATGAGGAGAATATTAGAATATTGATTTTTCAATATTTTCAAGCAAGATTCTAAAATGACGTGGTAGTTAGTTCCTTGCAATTTGATTGGTCGTTGACCGTGCAGGAAAACTGAAGGAAGGCACGCGGCATTTTCAGATGTCAAGTAATCAAAGGATTCCCAGCAATTTGATTGGTCGAAAATTTGATGAAGTGCATGCGGGAACATTGAACCATTGTTTGTTTCTCGCTGCCCCCCCAAAATTCAAAACAATGAAGTAGGAATTATTATTATGAATTACTTATCTCAAAAACAAGCAGTCGATGGAATTTATGTTATTTTCATTTTAGAAAAGCGTTCATGCACGATCTGACGTGCTACATCGCGATTTCCCTGCACTTGTGCTGCTGGAAGACACTCAGAAAGCTAGAATATACTCGCCTGCGGCTCGTTTCTTCATTGCGCTTCACTCGTGCAGGGAAATCGCGATAAAGAACGTCAGACCGTTCCTGAACCCTTGAAAACAACCTACAAAATTTTCGGGTTGTTGCCATGGCAGCACAAACTTACTGACTTTATCGATCTTTCGCTTCAAAGTGTATTGGCTGTCGCTGTTCACGTTTATTTATGAATTGAGCAGGAAGTTAAAAACCAAGTTAGAAAGGCATTATTCATTCAAAAGTATTGTTTATTACTGAATAGAAATGTAATTCGATCTCACCAAAGATGATTTATGGCACGCCAAATGTAGCAAAATTCGAGATTTCAAATTCAGCATTCAAGATTTCAAATTCAGCATTCAAGATTTCAAGTTCAGCATTCAAGTTTACAATTCAG
>JANVCG010007646.1:0-13108 GCA_025505365.1 Haliclystus inabai | reverse complement strand
AAAAAAAAACATTCAAATTGTTATTCTCACCGAAAGCCACCACAAAGATAAAGCTTAGAAGGCATATTAATACTGTCTTCTTCATCTATAACCGAAAATAAATCAGAAATGACTATATTACATGTATCAATTTCAGATTGTATCTTATAAGAAGAATGGGAACTCAAACGAAAGACGATTTACTCTTTCATTTTGGAAAATAGAAGTACCAATTTCCAGGTTTTTTCTGTCGTATATATTAATTGAATAAAGCCAAATTCTTCCTGTCCATTGATTCAAAACGAAGAGAAAGTCTTCCTGACAACCATTAAAACTTGAAGTTCAAAATAAATGCTTTAACTCAATTGATATCGTTGCAACTTATAACTCATAAAAGGGCTACGTAAATGATAATTACAAAGCTTTTGATATAATATTAAGGCTGATTAAAAGTACCTTCTCATTGGTTCTCCTGTTTACCACCTTTGAGGATTCGAATAAAATGTACTGCAGTCTGGAAGCGCAACTTCTTATGAAGTCAAGAGGAGAGTACTAGACGGAAAATATAATGTTTTTACGTTCTTCAAAGACTTTTTGTTTGCAATAGACAAAAGTAGTTTGGACCGAATCAAACTAAACACTCAGGCTATAGTTCATCGATTACACTGCTTAAGAAATGTATTGAATTTATAGACTTCATTGAAACGATTTTCTTCTTCGTGCTTAAAAACCCAAATAAAATTAAAAAAAGGGTGCAGTACCGAGAGCGTCTTTTACAAATGTAATGAATTGCTTATTTTTAATTATTATCGCCCTCTGAGCAGTTTTTAAGACAATAATTTGCTCAACCAGTTCATTGAAACATATATTTTCATCACACAATTGGTCTCAATTATTTGAAAGTATAGTATTGCACAGAAACCCAATGGAGATGATTGAAAGAGCCTTGAGAATGAAAACCGATTTCTTTGAATAACAATTATTTTCTTCATACAATTGCTTTGTTTCATCGCTACATGGGATGTTCCACAAAAAAAGATTCCGCCAAGGTTCATTTACTTTTCTTTGTTAGATATAAACATGGTAGTCGAAAAACAGGAACACTTTAAGAGTGTGTAGAGCTGATGCACGTCATTATGATGTACAATCGCTCATCACGTCCTGTGCGAATGGCTGTTATATTTGTGGATTATTGTGTTCTGCGTGTCCTCTTACGTCATGTTCATGACAGCTAGTGAGATAGTTATTCACTTTTACAATTAATAGTGACTCCGTTGATATGCCAGTTGTAGGATTTAATCCACAACATTCAAAATCTTGAAAGCTTCTAAAACAGTTTCTTAAACATTCACTCTAAATCCTTTTTACGAATATTATCACAAAAATTATTTTACAATTTGGATAAATGCTACATACTATAATATAATGTGTACATAAACTCAAAAAGTCAATAATCTTTTAAATGGTTGCATTGATTTATAAGTTCTTTAGTATTGTTAAGCCAATATGAGATTACAAAATTGAGTTTATAAGCATAGACAAACTAGTTCTTCAATAAATGGTTTGAAATATTCTGCTTCCGAAAAAATTTTCAAAATCGATATTGATAAAAGAAGTGATTACTCGTACGTATTGAGGGTTATCAAACTTATATTCGACCAAATACGGACGAATAAAGAAATGTCTGGGACTAAGGAGAGTCAATTCCAGACTCCGAGGTTATACATGCAGTGAAAATTTCCAAAAACAATCACTAAAACATATGAAGATTCTTCAGAATAAACTAACAGTGTTGATTTACGAAGTAACAATCAATACGTAGTTCATTTTTTGTTTAATTTTGAACCACTAAACATTAACTGTTTATTGCATCAAACTTGATAGCTTTATAATTGTATTGACACATTTATTGTGAAACCATTACAAATTTGAAAATTAATAAATTTTTGTTTGTTTGACTGAGATTTCTTCTCAAAGACTGCATAAACTTGAATTATATATTGGATTTTGTTCAAAATAATCAGATTTAAGGCAAAATGCAGGCATGCAGGACAGAGAAAAGGTTTAGCAGCAAATTAAGTATGGTGTAGACTGCATGTGTAAAAAGGTTCTTGAAAGTACACTTATAAAATAAGCCCCTTTCTGATAACAACAGGAATAGCACTGCAACAACAGAGTCTCAATCAAAACCTTGTTAAATTTTATACTAGTGGTGTTTGTTAGAAAGCCAATATAAAACCAATTTAAAGAAGCATAGTGACTATAGTAATCCCTATTCATTTGAAATGTAATACGTCAGAGCTTTATTTACGCTCTACAAATTCAAAGGTACGGTATTGTCTGAACCTATCAAGTGGATAGCCTTCGTCACAGAGCATACTGGTTTGAGAACGTTAGGGTCTTCCTCCTTAGTTCGCACTCAATCCCAGTTCAACGTTCCTGGTTTTTAGGGAATCAGTTCATGCGCCTCATTTTCAATTTATCAAATTCTGAAGGTGTCATGTAGTAACACTGCAATTTAGCAATTTAGCCGTGTGACAGATAGCCTTTGTAAAAAATACTTTTTGAAGAGAGACTTTCCTCTGCATAAACTTCCATGAAGATAAAGGTTATTTAATTATTTATTATAGATTATTTAAATTTAGAAGAACATGTGCCTATTTGATACTACGTCTGATTTCATGCGACTTTTAACGACAATCCACTGGCTTTGCATGCACAGTTTAATGATTGGGCTCTTGAACAAATACAATCCCCCACATTTTCGAAGCGTCAAAAAGCACTTAAACGTGGTCAAGGAAGATCAGATTATTACAAATAAATGTTCGAACGTTATACAGAAAATTAAAAAAAGTCTACAATAATCCAAAAAGAAAAGGCGCGTTTTGACTGGCTTGAGGCAAAAAAAGATCCGACCTTCGTTAAACCTTGCATCAACATCGTTACGCCAAAAATGCTATATTATCAGCCTGGTCGTCGAAGGTATTTGGTCATTTGATTCACAATCAAAATCAAATTAAAGAACAAATATTCTGCCATTAAAACGCCCAGATGGGTCACTTGCACAATCTCACACTGATATCGCTAAAACATTCAATGATTATTTTGACAATTAATAGTAGCTTTTCTGATTGGACAAGAGTAAAATCTGGAGTACTGCATGGATCCGTACTAGGTCCAATTTAAGTTTTAATTTTTATATGACATTGTCAACATTATTAAAACACCTCCGTAAGACTTTACGCAGATGTTTGTAAACTGTATTTTCAAGTTAATTATATGAACGACCAGCAAGCTTTGCAGCAGTTTACTCAGTCTGAAGATCTTGCAGATTGTCCTGAATATTTGTGATAAATTATAATTATTTTATTTTAATTCAATATTTTTCTATCATAATTTCTGTGTGTAAATCACAGTCTTTGTTGTTATACAGAAAGATATCATTTCATTTTGATATTCCTAAAGACTTTGAATTACTTCAACCGTAGTTTTTTTTCAATCTTCGAAGTTATAATCACGATAATCTGGCTACCTGGAAACTTTAGAAAATTAAACAAAGCATCATCATCATGAAGATGTTCATTTTCAGGTGATAAATCCCGTTTTTTTTATTTTTTTTTAGTCTCAATTTGGAACTGTTACAATCATTCACAGCAATTCGAGCGCATTACACACGCCCTACGTTCTCAAAACGGTTTGGACTCTGACGTAGGCCCGGACGTAGGCCATCGAGTGGAACGATTATGACCATTAACTCACCTAAACAAATTTAGGTGCAGAATACAAAAATATTTAAACAATTTTGAACAATTCCATTTTTTTCATTATTAGTCACAGTTTATGATTTAGTAAATCCAGTTCCTAACCTGTTGTTTAAACAGCAGGGATAAATAGACAAGCATTTTATAGATGGCATATCAGGAAGCCTAGCCCATCGGGTTTAATAGTATACAACACTGATTATATAATTTAATGTCATTAGCTACCATGACATGAGTTGGACGCAACAAAATAGAAATCCAGATATCGAAGTAAGGTAGCATCAGAAAATATTCAAGTATACGTTATGATGATTTCCAATAGCTTTTATAGAGCACTAACTTCTTCCTGTTATTCGATTAGCATGCGTCTATTCTACAATTCAGATTCAACATTTTAACATCAACAAAGCTGAAATATTGCCTTGCCTTTTTTCATTGAGTGTTTCTTATTGAATTCGGCATTGGTATTGAAAGTTCTATAAAATCATTTCCATTATTCTACGACAAAATTATATACACTTATTTACAATCGTAGAATCAACATTAGGAGTTCGAATGATTTTGATAAGAGATCTATCTTTACTGCTATAGTGTTCTGTTCGAGCATAAAAAGAAACTTGAAGTAACTTTTCATTCTCTACATTAGCTCCGATCAGACTGCCCTTTCTTGCTCAACTAGACAAGGTTGCTACGTGAGACTTTTTCGAGTCTAACAATAACACAAGAATCGTTTATTATTGTTTGAAACAATAGCTTACAAGATAGGTGTTTTGAAAGACGTTCAGAAGCTTGGAAACCAACTGCTTTTGTCTCAAAAAATCTTCCTGCTTGCTAATAGCATTCTATTGTGCGTTCAATGATTTACATTCTCAAATACACAAGCAATAGTGCTGCTGATGTAAGTTGCTGCTCATTTGATTTTCAACCTCGAAAGTAGCCACATATGATAAAGATTTGATGGTAAGAGCTTTTCAAATTTTCATATGACTACGATCCATCATTATAATGTTCCCTACTTATTAAATAGCTGTAATTTGCAATATTTTGACTTGAAATGAAGCTTCATTTGTTTTTCGGGGTTTTATGACAGGAAGACTTACTGGTTCCACTGAAATTGCTGTCGAGATCAAAGTTTTTATAGAGTTGAAGTTGAAGGAACGGAAAAATTGCAGTTTTCTCCAACTGAATTGATACATTGCAGTTAACTATATTATTAGTGACATGTTACAATCTCTAGTATAATTCAATTAGTTGTTCTATTTCTAGATGACGAAGACATCATTGATTTGCCTTCTAAGCCTACTCTTTGTAGCAGCAATTGGTGAGCATATGCCTTAACATCTATCAAACATTAATATTTCGCGCAACATCATTTTCATCCTATATTTTCCTTCTTTTGACTTCTTGACTATGAAAGACTATGGAAGTGTAAGCGGATATAGAAGATGGCAATGGAAACTGTTTGATGTATGACGCTTTTTGCGTCTAAGATTTTCATCGCAATTATCCACACAATGCTTTATTTAAGCGAGCTCTTAAATTGAAATCATCTATCTTATTTGCTGCAAATACGAGTGTTTGTATCAATTCCATTGGAAAAATGCTTACATTTTGGGTACATTTTACAATACCTCACACGGATCAGTTATGTCAATGGATTAACAACAGCAGAATGTCAGTCATCCCCAAAATTTACAGCTGAATCTTTATCAAGAAAGTTTGAGTGATTTGACTATTCAATGTCTAGCATGTAGTTTTTCTTAATGATGTAATATAATTTCATTTTCCAGCAAGTGGAAGAAGAGAAGAAAGTGATGAGACCGAAGAATGTATGCTCCTGAACAGATAACTATTAACCATTGTTAGCTCATAACTTTCTATTATCTGATATCTCGATACGTGATTGAAGTAAAGATGAAGAATCCCTCTCATTTTCTATACATTATTGTATAACCCAAACTAGAATCTGAGGCCGCCTAATGGTCTTGTTGCTTTTTCCGGCATACCTTTAATTTCCTTATGCTCGAAAATAGTGATAAAAGGCTTTCAGTATAGTGTCCGAAAATGATCTAGCTCTGGGTTCTGAGACTTTAATCAATATAACTAGTAATAGCGATCAATAACTTCGGAGGCTTGGAATTTTGAATCTACGAATGAATGCTTGAACCCCAATGTGTGCATCATACTGTTGGCTTAATACAAAGAGCATTGATGGTGGAGATAACAATATAAAAATAGAATAACCCTCATATGATAATAATTTTACGTTAGATGAAGATGAATTCATTATGGAGGTGGATCGTAGATTGGATGAATTGAAAGGTATGTATAGTCTGATAAGTTGAAATCAGATTGAAGAATGTATCACTTGAAACAATATTTGCTCTTCTAATATGCTTGAATTTGTGAGATGACGATAAATAACGACTCGATTATTTCATCTCTTACTAAATACTCTAGCATGAAATTTCATTGGCTATCAAGCCATACTTTTTCAAAATTATTTATTTGTCCATTAATATTGCCTTTAGTCTTCCACCAATAACTAATTGATAAGATCAACAATCACAAATCCGGTAGAATGAACAGCCTCTATAAAGAGGAGAATTAAAGGGTTACAACAGGGCTACCGTGTTGGATCGCCTCGTCGAAACACGCAGGATGTTGGGAGACATGAGAAAGCACCAGGAAAACACGAGCCCGCAGAGCGAGTATTTTTCAGCTTTCGAGTGATTCGTCCTTCGTAAATACAATTATGGCAATCTGACGACATTTCTGTCAAAATAGATGTATTTTCTGGCAGTGTAGAGTTTGCAATGTAGGTCTCTTATCTTGTTATCTATATAAAGTAATGCTCAACATTGCAATGTATTTGGCTCAAGTCAACAAATCCCAGTATATAGCAAGTCAATGTATCCACTTTATCACGCGCTACTTCATCTCGATCGGTTTCAGGTCAAGGCGTGAAAAAATTGCTTGCAAATGATACTCTCCCTTCTTTCATATACTCAGCTTAATTTGACCCGAACGCGATTTTGGCTGAACGTTTGTAATTTGGAGGTTATTAAGGCTAGATACGTCACAAAACTTGACGCAATCAATGCTTTCAGTCTGAAATGTCTATGCTGAAACAGACGCTGTCTTGGTTTGGATGATAGTCATGATTTACTCCACATATTTACCTACCTATAGAGAGATAGACATTATTAGCTTTCAACTGCCACATTAAAGCTATAGTAAAATTTCTAATTTAATAATTATTCAAATGAAACTTATTCATCAGAAAGCCATTATGTATCTACGTAAGTAAGTTATCCTCTTTATTTTGCTATTCAACCACAAGCCCTTCCTTTGCTACAATGAAAACTCTGAGTTTGTAAACACATGGACCTTAAATCAATAAAGGCTGCAATAATAGAATTTAAGCACATATATTGTAATGCATGTGCAATTTTAAAAGCTATTGTACCAACACTGAAATTTTCAATTTTGCATAATACCACTGAATTACCGCGGCTCGCTTTTGGTGACGAAATTTTTCAACAGGAATGGCTCCCAGATTTCTCTAACGAGGAGGCTGAGCCCCCTCGACAAGGGGCTTTTAAATACAGAGCGTATAAAGTATACCACTCCTACCTTATTTTATGACTAATAGTAGTTGCTATGATAGCTTCTAGGTTCAAAATTGATAGGATATAGAAGCTAGTTACGGTGAGCCTACATTGTCACCATGTATACTAGAGGTGATATGTTGGGAAGCGCAGCAGGGAAATGTTTTTAGGATGTTCATTTCTACCAGTTGAATTTCATTGACAAGACCTGTTTCGAACATAATAAGAAATACCTTCTGCTTGTTGCACGTCCTTTGAATGTGAAAAACGATTAGATTACAATACACATTCAGAACCATATGCGTGTATAATTTCTATAATTGAAACCTTTTTGGTAGAATTTCAATGTAAACGGAAATCTAAGGCAGTTTTATTATTTAAAGTAAGTTTTAAATTTCTAGGCAACAACGGCGTAACAGGGATTGTTTTCAATAGTATTTTGCCAACTAAATAATTATTCGAAAAGGAATCGGGCAGACTGTAAGATCCAAACTCAAATTTTGATGACTAGCAATGTATACATATCTACAGCAAAAGTTAACTTTAATGTGAAATGCTCATGAATTTGTAAATAAAAGAACATTATTTGAGATCCATGCGTTCCCAGACCCAGATCTTTATTCGTTGCAGCACACGAAGAGACTTGTTTTCTGATAGCAAAATAAATGCGATCATCTAACTACATACATGGTAACATGATGGTTTTCTGATGAATAAGTTGCACGTAGACAGTTGCTAATTTTAAAAATTTTACATTAGGTGTAATGTAACAGTAGAATGCCAAAATTGTATATCTCCCTTGTTAAGCAAAGCTATGGAAGTAATTCATGGTCTTCAATCAAATCAAGGCAGCGTTTCTTCAGCATAGACAGTTGTTTTTCCAGCATAGACGTTTCAGACTGAAACAGTCGACAGCGTTCAAGTGATATGACGTATCCAGCCATAATGGCCTCGACGCAATTACAAACTTCCTGCCGATTCGCATCCCTGACATAAACTTTTGTAGGATAAAAAAGAAGGAGAAGCATTTTGATATGAAGGGGTTTTTTCAAGCAATTGTATTTGAACAAAATATCTTCTAATTTTTAGTCGAATCTGATGCCAAACCTAAGTCCGTGTGGGGAAGAAGGAGAAGAAGAATAAGATTTTGCTATGGAATTACGTGCACAAGAAAATGAATTCAACATAAAATTGTTGTAACTTGCTATACTCTATCATGACTATTGCTAGAATTCATAGTGAGAAACATGTCTAATGTCAATCAAATAATGTTGCATGTGATAACAAGGACATCACGAAACAACCACACTCTTGCCTATTGATATTCTCCCTAAATCAAATTGTAACCTCCTTAGTCAAAACAATATTTTTTAGCTACTCTACAAAGAGGCCAAATCATGATGATCTTGCTTCATTCTTTAAAGGTGTTATTGCTCTTTCAATAATAAATCTATGGCTGTTCACTACCAGCTCTTGAATAAATTAATGCACTGCAATGGCGCGCCGAATATAGCAAAATGCAAGATTTCAACTCCATACTTTAAGTTAGCTATTCAGACTTCGGGTTTACTAAACTTCAATATTTTCAATAATAACACGAATTTTGATAGAAATTAACATTTTTACATTGCGAGGCTACACTTTTGTAGACACGCTGCTGCTCTGTAACAGAAGTGACCTTTTAAACAGGTTTCTCTGCATCTTTTTAGTAAGAAGAAGTATAATGTTTTACTTTATACCAATATCTGCATTAGTAAATAGAGCTGCAAAGTATGACCTGCTTTATCGTGGACTTGGATTTAAGTATCATAGCTGGATCAACTGGTGGCTGTAGACACAGGTTTTTACATCTAATTATAATATTTCTTTATTTGACCGCCATAATCATAATCATTTATTGATTCTCATCTTTGAAAAAGAGTCGTGATGCTCGAAGACAGCTTTGCAGGATAATCTTTTTTCAATTAAATAAGTAAAAATACATTCAGTAAAGTGCATAAGAAACCGTATTAACAAAACTCTTTGTAAAAGAATGCTTTTGAAAAAAGTTTGGAACGCCCAAAGATTTGTACAAATATTAATCAAATACAAGAAGAAACGAAAATTGACAGTTTCTTCTTACCCCTAAAAGATTTACTGATTTTCAGCAATAATACGGGGATTTGAAAAGTAAATTATGTTTGATTTGCTGGGAGGCAAGGTCCCTGGATTAAATTTCACGCCGAGATTATATTTCAGCTTATGCATAAACAACAAATATTTGTGAGAAATAAAACGCTGATATTTTCAAATAAATGTAACACATAGCACGATGAATTTCATTTTAAACATAATTTGAAGCTTATGGTATCAGCAATCGCCATGATTTGTTGTAAATTGAATGTAAATGTTGTTGATATATGTCTCGAATTATAGTAAAAACTCAAGCTCATGATAACATGGAATTTTAACAGCATATATTTATCCAATTATTGTTATGATATAAATACTTTAAATGATGACCACAAAGTAAGCAGAGAACAAATGATAATAACCCCTCTTGTCGTTTTCGGACGAGTACCGACCAAATTAAAATTAAGAGAACGCTAAAGTGGTACATTCAACATTAAATATCTCAGCTTATATTCGCGTCCAAATCGAAAACTTATTTAGGCCAAACTTCATTATTTAGCCTAAGCTACCTGAAACTGGACTAAAAAAATTTTGTGTCAGGTGCACTTTAACGTTAGATATTATTTTTATTCAATAAATGATTCTTACTTAGAAAAGGGTGATGTCACGTACGCATAATTAGCATAATTAATGTAAATGTGATTTACGAATAAACGTATGTCCAGGGGATACGACCTTTTTCTTTTCATTTGAAACTCTTGCCTACTTGGTGTGTATCTACCTAGCCCAGTTACGTAATATTTATATATCCTAAAACAAGAAATATGATAATAATCACTGAGAATCAAATCATTTGGTTTAAAATATGATTATTTAGCTGCAGAATACTTTTGAGCTTAGAATTTTGGTGTTGGAATTTTGTGAATGTGCAGGAAAATTAGCAAAACAGGAAATGACTCTTTACGATGATATTTGTCATTACTTATCACGACATACACTGAACAGTATTTATCCGATTATCAAAGCCCCATAACATATAAGCTATTTTATAATAGATTATGATAACACACATTAATTCAATACACATCCAAATTCTTCCTGTTTTTCGATAAGTCTTTTTTTCAGAAAATAGGAATCGGTGAACCTTGCCATATGTTGTCTAACGAGTATTATGTAGTGACAAAGCTAAGTGATTGCCTTTGTACAACGAGAGTTGTTTTTAGAATTGGTACTAGCTTTAATAAATCTATAAAATCGAATCAACCCCTGTTTGTAGAATGATATAATAAACATAAAGTTACCTGATGTATTTGATGAACAGGCTTTCTCACACTTAGGGTGTCCTTGCTGGTCTGCACAATTCTCATTGACGAATATTGGAATTTGCTGCATTTCAAATGCGTTCATATACAATTAAATTTAGGTTTCTCACAAATCTATAACGGTAAACTAGCTGAAGAAAGAAATCTTTATTTCAAATTAGAATGAGCCATAGTTATTTCTGTTCTGGCCGCAGTAATCAGAGCATGCTTTCCCTTCTTTCTCAAGCTTGAATCAAATTACTTTAGTATGCATCTTGCAGTGATACTAAATAGCTTGCTTGCCCAACATTCTCAGGCTTTTGTCTCGGTAAATGATTGAATCGATAGAGCTAACCAATCCAAAGCAATACTAAAAAACACTAAGCAATTTGGTATTACTAAACAATAGCTTCTAAACAAGTATGTGTTTTGTTGAAGTTGAGAGATTTGTACGCATGCGATTTTGTACCAAACAAACATCTCTCTTGCATGAATGCATTCTTTTATGCGTCGAATAATTGACATCTTTAGAATACACATAAGCTTGCACTGGGTGTTACTGCTCATTTCGATTTCTGCCTTGAAAGTAATCACACCAGATAGACATCCAAAGGTGAGCATATCTCTCATTTTCATGTGAAGGTAATCTATGATTCCCTTGTATCCATTTATTTTGATAGTTGAAATTGCATCGCAAAAGACTTTGACCGCATTATACACTTTTAATTATGATTCAAGGCTTATTCAGTCGACAGGAAGATATTCTTTTTCGCTAGAACAAATGACAGATCACATTTTCTTTTTGACATTCACAAGTATGGCACAAAATATATTTCTCTTCCAACTATACACTAGTGTACATGAATATGATGCTGTAAACTAAAATAATTTTGTATCCTGGAAGAAGTAGGAAAAACCAATTAATATCCCCATATTATTAATTTTGTTTCTCACTCAACTCCCTTAGCTTTAAAACTTATTACATGTCAAGTACCAGGATTTGTTCATTCTGGTTACATAAAAATATAGAACACAAAGTCAGAAGCACAAATGTAACTAGGTTTTGTAAGGAGAATGAGAACCTCTTGCATTGTTTGTGTTTGCAGTCTAATAAATAAATAAAGAAATATATACAGAGCCAGCGGCATCTAACATGTTTAGCTATATTATATATTTTATCATTCCTTTGCTTATAGATGGCAAAGACAGTATTGATTTGCCTATTAGGCATATTTTTTGCAGCAACAATGGGTGAGTATATGCCTTGAGATCTATTGAACATGCTCTATTTGTGAAATGTATCTTTCATTCTGTATCTTCCTATTCTTATTTTTTTGTGGGAATAGAAGCTGTTTTAAAGGATTTCAGTGTAGGCATAAACTGTCTGATGCATCATGTTTATCTTGTTTTGGATGTTCATCAAGATTATTTACCGATTGATGAATTTCAAAGAGTTATCATATTGAAATGAAATTTTTTTTATCTCACTTGTCTCGTTTTCGTTTAAAAAAATGCGCTTACAATTTACAATAGCCATTACGAATCGCTTCTGTCAAAGGATTTAAAATAGTTGAATTATAGACATCGTAAATATCTCAAGTTGAATTACTTTCTTGTGAAAAGGTGATAATTCTAATGTGAATCGTTTTTATAAGAAAGTTTGAATGATTCAAGTATCTGTTTTGCATGTTTTGTTTTTCTTAACCATGTAATCTACTTTCATTTACAGCAAGTGGAAGAAGAGAAGAAACTGAGGAAAACGAAGAAGGTATGCTGCGGAACAGGCATCTATGATAACCTTTATTCATTATACTGACTATCTATTATATGATTTCAAGGTGAAGAGGTACTCAATTCTTTGATATGATGTAAGGTTTGAATCGATGCTCAAGAATCGCTCTCATTTTCTACATTATTCTGTAACCTAGATTTGAAATGTGTGGACAACGCGCACTGTCATCTTGTTTTTTGCCTGCATCCCCTCAATCTGCTTAAGCTTCAACATAGTAGAGCAAGTTTTGATAATAATGTCAGAATGTCATCTAGCTCTGAGTTTTAAGAGCTCAGTCAATATATTGAGTGAAATTGGTCAGTATCTGTAAAGGTTCAATTATTTAACTCTATGCATTAAAGTCGAAGCTTGAATGGGAGTCCTACAGTAATCTTCATACAAAGAGGATCAGTGCCTATGAACTTCTATCACAATATTGTCATTTTAGATGAAGATGCAATATTTGAAGAGGTGGATCATAAATTGGATGAATTGAGAGGTATGTCTTGGGCAAGGAAATTGAGATTTGACTGACAAATGTATCAATTTGAAAATACTGTCCTTGAAAGCTTT